>JAQIUQ010001397.1:0-10228 GCA_030378365.1 Hybognathus amarus | reverse complement strand
ATATATATATATATATACACTCACCGGCCAGCTTCTTAGGTACCCATGCTAGTAACCGGTTGAACCCCTTTTGCCTTCAGAACTGCCTCAATTCTTCGTGGCATAGATTCAACAAGGTGCTGGAAGCATTCCTAGGGAGTTTGGTCCAGTGTTGACATGATGGCATCACACAGTTGCCGCAGATTTGTCGGCTGCACATCCATGATGCGAATCTCCCCGTCCACCACATCCCAAAGATGCTACTATTGGATTGAGATCTGGTGACTGTGGAGGCCATTCGAGTACAGCGAACTCATTGTCATGTTCAAGAAACCAGTCTGAGATGATTCCAGCTTTATGACATGGCGCATTATCCTGCTGCGAAAGTAGCCATCAGAAGTTGGGTACATTGTGGTCATAAAGGATGGACATGGTCAGCAACAATACTCAGGTAGGCTGTGGCGTTGCAACGATGCTGCAATTGGTACCAAGGGGCCCAAAGAGTGCCAAGAAAATATTCCCCACACCATGACACCACCACCACCAGCCTGAACCGTTGATACAAGGCAGGATGGATCCATGCTTTCATGTTGTAGACGCCAAATTCTGACCCTACCATCCGAATGTCGCAGCAGAAATCGAGACTCATCAGACCAGGCAACGTTTTTCCAATCTTCTATTGTCCAATTTCGATGAGCTTGTGCAAATTGTAGCCTCAGTTTCCTGTTCTTAGCTGAAAGGAGTGGCACCCGGTGTGGTCTTCTGCTGCTGTAGCCCATCTGCCTCAAAGTTCGACGTACTGTGCGTTCAGAGATGCTCTTCTGCCCACCTTGGTTGTAACGGGTGGTTATTTGAGTCACTGTTGCCCTTCTATCAGCTCGAACCAGTCTGGCCATTCTCCTCTGACCTCTGGCATCAACAAGGCATTTCCGCCCACAGAACTGCCGCTCACTGGATGTTTTTTTTCTTTTCGGACCATTCTCTGTAAACCCTAGAGATGGTTGTGCGTGAAAATCCCAGTAGATTAGCAGTTTCTGAAATACTCAGACCAGCCCTTCTGGCACCAACAATCACGCCACGTTCAAAGTCACTCAAATCACCTTTCTTCCCATACTGATGCTCGGTTTGAACTGCAGGAGATTGTCTTGACCATGTCTACATGCCTAAATGCACTGAGTTGCCGCCATGTGATTGGCTGCTTAGAAATTAAGTGTTAACGAGCAGTTGGACAGGTGTACCTAATAAAGTGGCCGGTGAGTGTATATATATATATATGTATATTTGTGTGTGAAATACTATACTTATGAAGGGGGGAAGGATTAAAGAAAAGATTTAAAAGACTTACCCATCAGCCATTAATGCATGATCTAAAGGCAAAACAGTTTTTATTAGTGTCTCTAGCCTCTATGTGAGGAAAGAGAAACAGTGCAGCACATCAGTGCCTCTGAATGCTGTAATGATGATTCAGTGTTTAGGCCGGTTCATGTACAATAGAGGGAAGGGCACAGAGCGCCACATCCAGAACATGGAAGTATCCCTAGGGTTTCACCCAAATCGGATGTAAATCAATGCAGTTTTCTAATGTTCCATCTAATGAGCTGAGCAGGTCATTTACTTCATCTGGGAACTGCATTTCATTCTATTATCTTTTGCTTGTCTTCCTTAACACCTCTTTATCTCACCATGTTTTGTCCAACATGCCCCTTTCCTCAAAAGTTCTAACCACTTACAACTAATTGCCATTCTTGATCACTCAAAAATATCCATCAATCCATGAATGAACGTCATTTCGAGTGGACTATATGTGTGTGACTCACAAATATATATATATATATATATATATATATATATATATATATATATATATATATATATATATACATAGATACATATATATATATATACACATATACATATATATATACATACATACATACATACAGTACATTCGTCATTCGTCAAAACACTGAATCATAATTACAGCATTCAGAGGCACTAATGTGCTGCACTGTACATTCGTCATGGCAAAATATTAATTATTTATTATAATATTCTCACTACCATAATGAATATGTGCAAAACACACACAAAAAAAACTAGGGATGTCAAATGATTAATCGTAATTAATCACATCGCAAAATAAAAGTTTTTGTTATGTGGGTGAACTGTGTATAATTATTTTAGATATATAAATACACACACATGCTTGTATATATTTAAGAAATATTTCCATGTGTATACTGTATATAGATTTATATATAATTTATATTATATATAAATATTTTATATAAATGTTTTCTTAAATATACATGCATGTGTGTTATACAAGTACAAAATAATTATACACAGTGCACTCACATATATCATGTAAACAAAAACTTTTATTTAATGGATGTGATTAATCACAATTAATCATTTGACAGCCTAAAGAACGAATAAATTACTGAAGTATATGTCTTACTTTGTTCTGAATGAATTTCATTTAAAAAGAGCAAAAGAGCACTCAGACTGAATTTTTTTTTTTTTTTTTATTCACAAATTTTCTTTATATCTTTTCTTTCTCCCCCCTCTCTTTTTCATTTTTTTATTTCAATTAAAATGGGACATTCCTTTGATTTACCCTGGAATACAGCTCAGACAGGAAGGCACAGCAAGCACCGAGCAACCACAGCATTCAGTTAGACACAATGCCAGTCTGAGCAGGCCCTTGAGGCTGCTTTTCTCTTCTTGTGTCTCCTTCTCTTTCTCCTTCCTGCTCCTCTGTCTCAGCTCAGTAGAGCAATACTCTGAATAATTTACACAGCTAAAGAAGCTCTGGTGTGGGCCTGACGCCTGATACTGTCTTAAAGGGATACGCTTTCAAAGGGTAACTAAACCCTAAACCAACTTTTTAGGTTAATGGTCTGTAAGAATGGGGCTTTATTAGTGCTGATCATTGATTCGAGTAACTTTTTTGACATTTGGGTGTAAAGTGATTTAATTCTACAATATATGGTGTCAAAAGTCTGAGTGCTGCCCTCTTCAGTTTGAATGGTGGCTACTGCAGTTGAATTTTCCTATTGGATGTGTTAAAGAGTTGGAATTACTGAGTATTGAAAACGATCAAGATAGAGTATTTTAGCATCTAGCACAGCATTTATATAGATATTTTGATTATTTTGTGTAGCTAGTTAGTTAGTTAGTAGCACAATACAGTTACTGTACGTTCACACCGCCGCCGACTTGAGCTTCCAAAGCAGCCGGAAGTCATTCATTTTCAATGGAAGCTGGCTTTTCTCAGCTGCAGGGAGTGTCAAATTCCTCGGCGTCGCGTTTTGGGCGTTTTGAGCGTCAATCAGAAAGTTGAAAAGAAGCTCAACTTTATGGTAATGAGCTGTGATGCGGTTCAGCGGCAAGTAGCGGCAAACACCAGCAACCAATCGGAATATAGACGTCCTTCACGCTGACTGATTCCGGAGAAATACAAAAATGTAAACGTTCGTTCCTACCAAAACATTAGTTCAGAGAAAATGGAAGAGAAGCTAATCATCGCCGTTGCTGTGATTGAGCGCAACTTTATTCGAAATATTTACGAACGCTCGTTTTAAAGCGGGAATGCAATAAACTTGCTCATGGTGACACCGATTTGACCGAAAATAATACTAATAATAGCTAACTATTTTTCCCGACCAAATGTGACCAAAACGGTTATAAAAATGCTGTCATTAAAAAAGGTTTCTTCAATGTATTGCTTGTGTTTTTCTGTTTATTACATTTCATGTTGTGACACTTCTACTCTCCCTGCAACGTCAGAACGTTCAAAGCGTCCAAAGCGTCAACAAGCTTCGTACTTTTTGACAAGCATCCTTGACAGGCGGCCAGAGCTTCTTTGACGCTCAAGTCAGCGGCGTGTGACGTACGATTAGGATAGCTTCAAGTTAGTGTAGATGTATCTGTATTTACAGTGGTCAGGGTGGTAACGGAATGGGAATGGGCTTCTCCACACAGCTAGCGCTGAAACAGACACTGCTCCTTCTGCATGTAACGTTACTCCACAATCAAAGTGGCGCCTTGATGTGAGTGATCATGTATATTTTAATTATAATTTCTTGTTAGGCTAAAGTTAATCCACTGGGGACTTTTTTCACATAATATATGCCTACAGAGTGAGTGTGCCTATTGACATACACTCGACAAAACTCATCAGATGCCGATGTCGCAATGCGTGAGTTAAGATTTTGAGCCAGCGGCTTGAATTGATATGGCCCTGTGTCCACAAACAATTCACTCTCCTCCACTTCAGATGAAGGTGGGGGAGAAAGTCATCGAACTTCAAACGACCGCACTGTTGCAAAGCTACTTGTGTCACTCCAGTCACTGTCCATTTTAGAGTCTGACAGCAGCTGTCACTGCGCGTCTCCACGTGCACGCCCCCCGCTCAGCCCCGCCCTCGGTTCATCCCCTCTATCTCTGCTGGGCTCTGCCCATTTTTTCAGCATTTTTCAAATAATGCCAGTGGGTGGAGTCAGGCGTCTGACCACCAGGGGTTTAGTCAGTGTTGGGGAGTAGTTAACTACAAGTAGCTTAGCTACTAACTTAACTACATTTTTCAGTAGCTTGGCAGTAGCTCAGTTGCTTTTTAAACAGTGTAGCTTTTCCAGTAGCTAACTACTTTTTGCAGCTAGTAGTGGTGTAGCGCGAGCAAAAGCTACATTGCTACATTGTCGAGCCTGCGCGAATCAGCGCGATGCAAGGATATTCTTCTTCTTGTTAGATTACAAACTCATTTTTTGACATTACCGCCACCTGTTGTTTAATCATGCATCTTAGAAGTGGGTTGACACACCCACATTATGATTTGACAAGAAGTTACGGCAGAATTGGAGGATGGAGAAACAACTAACGTTAATTACCCATGGCCTTATTTGTCCAAGTTCAATCAGTATTTTTGAGAAAATGTTCTACATGCAATTTACTTTGGATGTATATTTTGTTATTGCAATGTTGTAGGCTATTTGTTGCAATTTGGACTTTTGACAAGTCTGAGGTATTTGAGTGTTGTGTGTAATAAAACTATACACTTTGAAATCATAATACTATTGG
Source organism: Hybognathus amarus (assembly GCA_030378365.1). Classification (NCBI taxonomy): domain Eukaryota; kingdom Metazoa; phylum Chordata; class Actinopteri; order Cypriniformes; family Leuciscidae; genus Hybognathus; species Hybognathus amarus. Next base: position 5,167 of record JAQIUQ010001397.1, on the reverse strand, counting down.
ATTGTTTTAAACACTAAATATTTTACTTAAAACATTCCTCAGACACTTATTCAGTTATTTATAATATACGTTGTTCAAAAAGCAAAAGTAGTTTCAATGTAGCTAGCTACTTTTTGATAGTAACTTGTAGTGTAACTACTTTTCCAAAAGGGTAGCTTGACTGTAGTTAAACTACTTTAACTTACGAGTAGCTTGTAGCTTGTTAAACTACAGTTTCAGAGTAGCTTCCCCAACACTGGGTTTAGTTACCCTTTAACGAGAATACTGCTAATAAAAACATGATAATAAAGGATAATGCAACCTACGAGTCCACAATTCCGTCACACATAAACAAACCTAATCCTTCCAACACACAATTCTCAACTGTATTCTCTGTTCCAAAGCCATGCTTACTTAACCCTCTTCCAAAAACCAACTTGAATTATACTTTATAAACAATTTACTGAACCAACAAAGGTCAAAGAACTTTATCTTCCTGCTGACATCCACATAAAGATCAATGAGGGAGGTACCTGACCCTAAACTGAAAGCTGTTGCTGTCAGAACAGTGAAACACACTCATATAGGCTACATGTGATATTGCTGACATGGAACCAGGATCAACTGTCAGTGCCGTGCGGAGTCAGAGGGTTTTGTGTGGAGAGGAAATTCGACCTGCAGTTATCTTAATAAAGGAAGGGAAGATTCATAGCATTCTGCCTGATTCAGAAGCTTCAGCGCACACTGCTGGAAAGGTGAGCTAGACTGTGAGAGAGCGACATACACCACCTGCTGGAGACTACAGGCGGTGCAGTCCTCATAAGATTTTAGAGGACAGAAGATTTTGGACAGAAGGGCCTGGTTTCAAAACAGGGCTTTAGATTAAGCCAGGATTAAGCCTTAGTTAAATTAAGAATTTTAAGCAGCTTTAACAAACGTGCCTGATGTGCATCTTGAGACAAAACAATGGCACTGATTTAACAATGGCACTGACATATTTTAAGATATCTCTATTAGTCGGGGACAAGGCTTAAGCCTTTTCAACTGGGGGGAGATTTTGCATGTTGGTTTCAAACACCTTGTACAAAACCTTCTTAATTTACAATATTTTTGTTCAGTTTTCAGGTCCTCAATCCTGAAAAAAAACAAACTTGAAACTTTATCTAGCTATAGGTTAAAAAAAGAGAGATGAGAGAACATAATAAAACCAATAGCAGTATGGCAAGGTCAATTAGTAATTAGTTTATATTATATAATAAAAGTAGATTTTAACCAAAAGGTTGAACTAGGTTCATAATAACGGTTCACTGTAATAAATAAATAAATAAATAAAAATTGCTGCCTTAAACATCCAAGTTAAAGTACTCCAAGTACTTAAAAAGTTAAGTCATTTCATCTTAAATTACATTAAACTGACTTTAAAAATGACGTTAAATCTTGTATAACTTAAGTTGAAAATGGCTTACCAGTAACTTATTTTGATAAGTTAAAGCAATGTAAAAATATATTGTCAAAAGTTATTAATCAAATCATTTTTATCAGTGTATTTTTCATAAATGTCACGTTTAAAAAAGGGTCATAAATGCAAATATATATATATATATATATATATATATATATATATATATATAACTGTATATATATATATATATATATATATATATAGGATTAGGACACCCGTTCAATTTCTCATTAATGCAATTTATTTAACCAACCAATCACATGGCAGTTGCTTCAATGCATTTAGAGGTGTGGTTCTGGTCAAGACAATCTCCTGGACTCCAAACTGAATGTCAGGGAAAGAGAAGGTGATTGTAAGGCAATTTTGACGTGTGGCATGGTTATTCGTGCCAGGCAGGCCCGCATGGTATTTCACAATCTGCTCAGTTACTGTGATTTCACACACAACCATTTCCCAGGGTTTACAAAGAATGGTGTAAAAATGAAAAAAAAACATCTAGGACACGGCAGTCCTGTGGGTGAAAACGCCTTGTTGATGCTAGAGGTCAGAGGAGAATGGGCCGACTGATTCAAGCTGATAGAAGAGCAACTTTGACTGAAATAACCACTCGTTACAACCGAGATATGCAGCAAAGCATTTGAGAAGCCAAAACACTCACAACCTGCACAACAGCAGAAGACCCCAACAGGTCTCACTCATTTCCACTACAAATAGGAAAAAGAGGCTACAATTCTGCAAGAGCTTCACCAACATTGGAAAGTTGAAGACTGGAAAAATGTTGCCAGGTCTGATGAGTCTCCGATTTCTGTTGAGACATTCAGATGGTTCGAGTCAGATATTGGCGTAAACCAGACTGAAAACATGAATCCATCATGACTTGTTACCACTGTGCAGGCTGGTGGTGGTGTTGTAATGGTGCAGGGGATGTTTTCGTGGCACGTTTAAATGCCACAGCCAACCTGAGCATTGTTTCGGACCATGTCCATCCCTTTATGGCCACCATATATCCATCCTCTGATGGCTACTTCTAGCAGGATAATGCACCATGTCACAAAGCTCGAATCATTTCAAATTGGTTTCTTGAACATGACAGATGAGTTCACTGTACTAAAATGGCCACCACAGTCACCAGATCTCAACCCAATAGAGCATCTTTGGGATGTGATGGAATGGGAGATTCATGCCCTGGATGTGGATCCCGCAAATCTCCATCAACTGCAAGATGCTATCCTATCATTATGGGCTAACATTTCTAAAGAATGCTTTCAGCACCTTGTTGAATCAATGCCACGTAGAATTAAGGCAGTTCTGAAGGCAAAAGTGGTCCAAACTGTATTAGTATGGTGTTCCTTATAATTCTTTCGGTGAGTGTACATATCAATATGTATATACTATATACAACCTAATTTTTTGCTGCATGATTTTGTTTCAGAATTAAGTTAAAAGGCAGTTTCGTGCACGTTCCATTATGACAGACTACCACATATTTATTGTGTTTTTTATTTATTTATTATTAATAAATACATATTGACAACATGCCTATTGTACAAAGTAAACAAATGTCTACAAATGTCAGTGCTCAGTGAAATAAATTTGCTCAGTATCTAAAAGAACAACTCTAATTTCTGACAAAATCTAAAGATCTAAATCTAATTTAAACCCCAAAAGGTTTTTCCATTCCTGTACTAACTTCGACAGCTTTTTTATTACAGGTGCTGGATGTGGGGAACAGTCTGGTAATGCCAGGTATAGTGGATAGTCATGTTCATGTTAATGAACCAGGCCGTTCCACTTGGGAAGGGTACTGAGACCGCCACACGGGCAGCTGCTGCAGGAGGGGTGACCACTATTGTAGACATGCCCCTGTGAGTATAGACTTTAAAATTTAAATTCAGTGACTGAGCTGACATTGCCATTATAATGGACAGTAGAAAGAAAAAAAAAATCCCCAGTCTCACTTGCTCATAATGATTAAAAATAATGCAGCTGATAGCTGAACTCTTATTTTTGTTTGATGGTTTGATCTAGGTTGATAAATGACAAATACATAACTGATACATTTTTATGGTACATAGAAACAGCATCCCACCAACTACAACTCTTGGAAACTTTCATGAGAAGCTACACGCTGCTACAGGACAGTGTTTTGTAGACACAGCATTTTGGGGAGGAGTCATTCCTGACAACCAGGTACTTGCCTATAAACTACCTGTACAAAATGCATTTCTGTTTCAGACTGTTGTTATAATCCTTTAATATTTAAATATTATAATTCACACAAAAGTGGGAGCACACAAATATTTTCAAAGCCGTTCCTACATAAAAGTTTACCGTTTTGTACTTCCAAACATAGAAGTGCGAAAAATACTGTTTATCTATCTAAGCAGAATCAGCCGATGCACACAGTAGTGTTTCATTTCTGAATAAATCAGCGTTTTTGAATGAATTGGTTGAGTTAATGATTCAATTATACACTCCAAACGACTTTAGCTGCATACAAATATGCATAATTCACACGGTAACACTTTAGAATATGGTTCCTTCGTTAATGAATAACTACACAAGAACCAATAAGTAATATGGTCCCACTTTATATTTAGTGGCTTTAAGTACTATGTACTTACATTGAAATTAATGAATTTGATACAATGGACTTATTGTGTACATACATGTTTTTACATTATACTTACATTTTAAAAATACCAGCATGTAATTACAGCTGTAATTAATTTATGTAATTACATTTGTAATTACACAGTTGACCCATCCCTCACACCTTAACCTACCCTTAAACCTACCCATACCACCACACCTGTCCCTAACCTTACCCGTGTATCATACCTCAATAGCAGCAAAAGTGTTTTACAGTACAACAGGACCACAATAATACGTTGTACTTATTTTCGATGTAAGTACATAGTACTTAAAGCCACTTAATATAAAGTGGGACCCACAATATTAACAATCTAGTAACTATTACTAACTAACAAGAAACTCTGATTAACGAACTAGTAAGTAATAGCGCACAGATGAAAGTTGTAGTTCACTATTAACTAATCAATAACTACTATAACTACTAATGTTTCCAGAGAACTACTGAAAAAGTTTATTAACAATCTAGTAACTACTATTAGCTAAAAAAAATTCTGATTAACAAATTAGTAAGTAATAGCGCACAGATGAAAGTGTTACTACATACTTCTGTGGGAATTACTAATTATTTGGATCCGTATTATAAAGTGAAGATCATGGGAGCTAACTAGTAATGACTGAAGTGTTACTACATACTTCTAAAGAAAGTTTCTAAAAGTATACTAAAGTTCACCAAAAATCTCAAACGCTTGAAATGACTTTAGTGTTTGGTTGCACAAGTCATGACTAGATCATGTAGTAACACTTGTCATTACTAGTTAGTTCCAATGATTTTCACTTTATAATAAATTCAAAATAATGAATAATTCCCACAGAAGTATGACGTACCACTTTCATCTGACTACTCTTACTAATTCAAGTTAGTACTAATCTTCTAATCAGAGTTCTTTTAGTTAATCAGTAGTTAGTAATTTTCAGTAGTTCTCTGGGAAAAGCATTTAAAAAGAATAGTAATTATTATTGTCTAGTTAATAGTAAACTACAGCTTTCGTCTTGTGACTATTACTTCTAATTTAATCAGAGTTTCTTGTTCGTAAATAGATAGTTCTAGATTGTCAATATTGTGTTACTCAT
>JAQIUQ010001396.1:0-11527 GCA_030378365.1 Hybognathus amarus | reverse complement strand
CTTATGCACCAGAGGAAACATGGGTGCCGTCATCTGCAGAATATTGTCTTTGAACTTCCGGTTTCGCGGTCGCTCTGTATATTTCTATGGCATCGCTGTCGAGGAATAATTAGCTGGTGAAGTGGATTTACTTATTGTAGAGTTAACAAAAGTTATCATGAGCATTGTAATGTTTATCATAAGCATTGTAAAGCAGATGTCTTAACAAATGTCGACCGGGTATTTTTTTTACAAGCAGTTCATTCATGCCTATGCAAAGATCGCTGTGAAAATACAGAGCCGGAAGGCAAAAGACAACGAGCACAGTGCTGAAAAGGGGTGGGGCTACATAAGGTCTATAATCATGTCATTACTGATATCTATCAAAGAAATTCATTCAGTGTTTCTTTAATTTTCTTTCAGATTATGAATCAGATCAAGAGTGGCATTCAGTATGCGTTTCAGACCCAAAACCGAGTGACTCTGGCGGGAAGTGGACCGGGTCATGCTGCTATGGAGTGTGCCACTCTTTCAACTCGCTGGAGCCCGGAGAGAGTGTCCTCATAGCCGTCAATGGCATATGGGGGGAGAGGGCTGCGGAGATCGCTGAGAGGATAGGTACTGGCTCTGCTTTTACTAGAAAGCCTGGATCTGAGAGTTATAAATAGGGTTGGGTATCGAGAATCGAGTATTGATTGGAACCGGGACTGACTTTTTGTTTTTCCCGAATCGTTCAAAAGTAAAAATTTCGATTCCTAGTTTCCAGATTCACAGTCCGACGACCAGAAGCAAGAAACCGCTGAACAACACCAACGAAGAAGCTTCTACCGGAAGTGTTGGCATAACCGCGCCAAGTCGAACATGGGCAGCTTACGTCGGCGGTCCAAAGTGTGGCTTCACTTTCTCTAAAAATAACGAAATCTCGGCAAAATGCAAAATTTGTGACAAAAGGATTATTTGTGACAGAAGGAGTATTTCCTTCAGAAAGGAGTATTTCCTTTGGAAAGACCGTTGGTTAGCAAGGTTAGCTAAACTTTTTTGACCCTGCCTCTTAAAAAAATCGGAATCGAGAATCATTAGGAACCGGAATCGAAACAAGGAATCGGAATCAGAATTGTTCAAATTCAAACGATACAACCCTAGTTATAAAGGTGATTCAGAACATCATCAATTCATTTATCGAACACACTTCAACAGGTGCCAAGGTGAACACAGTTGTAACCTCTGCTGGTGGGTACTTTACAAATGAAGAAATTGAGCAGGTAAAAATTATGATTCATAAAACACTTATGTATTATTAACTACATATGATTAACCATGTCTGTACTGTTTTGAAGGCATTAGACAAATACAGGCCAGTGGTGTTCTTCTCACACACGGAGAATCCTCCACAGGAGTGGTCCACCCCATAGATGGCATAGGTGACCTTTGCCACAAGTGAGACATCTCCTCCTGAATAGAGCTTTGATTTCTCAGCATGCTTCAGATCAAGACTGAAAGTCAAAACGTTTCCAGCTTTAAAGGGATACTCCACTTTTTTGGAAATAGGCTCATTTTACCACTACCCCAGAGTTAAACTGTTGGGTTTTACAGTTTTCTAATGTATTCAGCCGATTTTTTGATATTTAGAAGAATATCAGTAAGCAAGATCGACTTCTGGTCTCATTGACTTCCATAGTATTCAGTATTTTTTTCCTACTATGGAAGTCAATGAGACCAGAAACTGTCTGGTTACTGATATTCTTCCAAATATCAGAAAATCGGCTGAATGGATTTGAAAACGGTAAAACTCAACTGTTTTTTAACTCTGGGGGAGTGGTAAAATTAGCCTATTTCCAAAAAAAGTGGAGTATCCCTTTAAGTCTATTTTACTAACTTTGAGGTCATCTAAGAATTCACCTTTAGCAAATGCAAGGGTCTTTCTCATCTGAGAAAACAGAGAAAATGTACACGATGTGAGATATAGCGGCCACTAGGGGTGTAACGGTTCACAAAATTCACGGTTCGGTTCGATACGATACACTCTGTGTCACGGTTCGAGTTCGGTACGTTTGCAAATACAGCAAAAAGAAAGAAATGGCAGATAAATTTCCTTGATTGAATTTTTTATATTTTTATTAAAACTTACATCATTAAGTATGATATTTTTTAGCTTTGAGCAATGATGGAACTATACTTGACTTTTCTTAGGAGCATAGCTATAGAACAAAACAGCTCCTTGGACAAAATCCAAGACATTAACATTTGAGGGCAGTAATTGTATTGATAATGTTAAAATATAACCGACGTGATGTTACTTGAAAGCATTATAGCCTACTACTCCTGCCAAACTTACAGATAGTAGTGTTATACAGTAAATCCATGGTGATGTTGTTGATCTGTGGACACTGGATAGTTCATTCATGGCACAATGTTTCTTCCTGGTTTCCACGTCAGCGCTGTTTAATCCGTTAATAACGGAGAAATGTGAATGTTTCTCACTAGATCTCGCAGCGATGTTATTACTTCAGTGGCGAATTCAAATGTTTTCGTTACTGGATTTGGCTGTGTAGCAACAGTGCTGATCAAGATCGGCTCGCGCTGCATTGGTCCAAACTGATACACGGTCCGTCGTTCAGACAACCACACAATAACGAGTAGCTCAGTTTCGTTCCGCTTACATGACATTTGCCATTTGATGTTGGGCAATGTTGTGGTCACGCCAGTGTCTCTTACATTATGAACGCGCTTGCCACGCGCAAAGCGCCTATATTTGAAATAACGAATGTTGGTCGGCAGGAAAAATGAACCGAGCGAACCGTTCGGTTCAAGAATGCGTACCGAAAACCGAACCGAAAGCCTCGTACCGAATGGTTCAATACGAATAAGTGTATCGTTACACCCCTAGTGGCCACCATATCGGTATTGGTCGATATATGTTGATTTTTAATGTTATCGTCATCGGCCTGATAAGAAATTTGGCCGATATTTTAAAGCCGATAAATAATGGATTATTTCCTTCAGCTGAGACACTTCAGATGTGCACTGTTCGCCATGATGGTTTTGAATTGCTTGAAATATGATTGGAATCATTAAATACAGTTAAGTGCAACATGTGCAGTGCAAGTCTGTTGAATAGGATAAAATTTTAATGAGAATATGATAATTGTGTGCTTGGGACATGGAGTTTAATGGTGAGACTTTTGTTTTTGTATCAGGCTCTCAAAAGTATTTGCAAATTTGGATTTAGATTTATCGGACAATATATCGGTTATCGGCTTTCATATATATAAAGAATTATCGGTATCTACCAACATTTTCATGATGGCTGCATCCCTAAGAAAAATTATTGATGACTCATGTTGCACTATACAGATTTTTGTCCAATCAAATGCTGTCTTGAATGAGAACGTTCCTCCCCATATATTCTGCCACTGAATAACAAGCAATTCATAATTTACATTTTTCTATTTAGCAGAAAGTTTTCTAAATCCCAAATCAGGGTTGGTTGCTTAAATTTTTTTTTTTAATGGATGGATGCATGCATGGATTGGTGTGTGTGTGTGGTGAGAGAGAGAAATGTATTGTTTTTAATTCTGTTCTGACTCTTAGGTACAACTGTTTATTTCTGGTTGATTCAGTAGCGGCATTGGGGGGTACTCCTATCTGCATGGATGAGCAAGGTATCACCACATTATACGTTCTGGCACCACAAACATTACCCGTGATCTAAGACTTAAAATGTACATTTTGTATTTCTAGGTATAGATATTATGTATACTGGCTCTCAGAAGGTCTTGAACGCCCTCCAGGAACTGCACCAATCTCCTTCAGTGAGAGAGCATGGTGAGACAAAACAGCTAGATTATTATAGCTTTATAATATAAGTATTATGTGGAAAAACAAACCTCTAAAACGTTTTTTTTTTTTTTTTTTTTTTTTTTGCAAAACAGCCAAAAAATATTTAACAGAAGGACAAAACCAATCTCTTACTTCTTGGACATGAGCTGGTTGGCAAATTATTGGGGTTGTGACGACAAGCCTGTTCGCGCGTAAGGACCTCTTTTACCAAGCACTGTTTGTTTACCAAAACAAAAATCAATATACTCAGACCTTTGAAGTAAATTCTCTATCATTAAATATAGTGAAAAAATATTGCGCATTAATGATAAAGTTGCTGTATCTGTTGTTTGTACAGTTATCACTACACAGGACCTATAACTTCTTTCTAACGGGCTGCGGGAAAGTCTGGCCATCCTCGCAGAGACTGTGAGATGATATCCTGCCTTATACTCAAATTTTAATTTTTTTCCTGGCATTATGATCATCTCACAGAGCAAACGGCCAAAAAATAACAACATGAATTAGAAAATCTGAGAAATATAAGGGATGCATCTAATGAATGAAAGAAAGCAGTTTTGACATTATATTATCAGGGTAAAACAAACAAGCTGTCAAAACCACAATATTATAGCATGCCATTTTACATTTTACATGCCAATTAGGGTCAAAGTTACATGTTAGAAAAAGGGTTCGACATATGAAGAGTTCAGATGCAAAAGCCACTAAGTGCCATTTGAAATTTTCTTCTAAAATGATCATTTTTATCAAGCTTGTATATTTAAGTTCAGTAATTTCACTTAAATGGCAATGAAGATTACATATTAATTGTCATTTAAGTGAAATTACTGAATTTAAATATACAAGCTTGATAAAAATGATCATTTTAGAAGAAAATTTCAAATGGCATTTAGAGGCTTTTGCATCTGAACTCTTCATATGTACACTCTAAAAAAAATGGTGCTAAATAGCACTAAAAGTGGTTCATTGGCTCGTAATCATAGGGGAACCATTTTAAGTGCCATATGGCACTTACCTTTTCATATGGTGCTATGTAGAACCATAAGAGGTTCCATAGAGCATGGTAACCATCCCAGAGAACCACTGAAGAACCGCTGAAGAACCAAACTGGGCTTAGTGGTGCTATATAGCACCATGACCACCGCAAAGAACCCCTGAAGAACCTTTTTTTTTAGAGTGTAGCATAGGGTTCTTTACTCAACTGCAAAGTTCCTTTTATGCAAAGAAAGAACCCTTTTGGCACAAAGGTTCTTTATACAATCAAAAAAATAATCTGTTGAACAAACTTAATTAAATTAAGGAAAGGCTTTCTACGAAATTGAATTACATTTTTCCAACAAATTCAAATTAGTTTGAAATAATTTGTTGTAATCTTGTTGGATGAATTTAAATTAATTTAGTCATTCCTACTAGATAAAGTTTTGTCAGGTTAACTACATTTAGTTTTTGTCCTGCCTTAATTCACCAACATTATAATTATAGTTCTTTTGACTCTGGTCACTTCCAATGATAGACACCATTTTTACATAATAATATAATATTACTTGTGCAGGACTGTGAGTAAGGTTTACACATAGTGCATACTGAGTGCCACACAGCCTGAACAAGAGGTTTAAAGCACAAATAGTATAATATTGAGTCTGAACACAATACTGACCTAAACACAGTCACCACTCTTCTGCATAATGGTAACCACAAAATTGAAAAACACTTTTTCTATAAATTGACCCTCTTAATGCAGTCCCTTGCAAAGCATGCTGGGAACTGCAGATCCACTTCCCAATTAGATGTCAACAACAATGATTCATGTAGATTTCACACAAATAAATTAGGTTGATTGAACACAATTCAAATTAAGTTGTGACAATATTTAAACAATCATGTTACTTTTGCTTATTTTAATTAATTATTTTAACAAGAGGCCAAAATTCATTTTTTGAGTGACACCCGTTTAAGATGAACGAAAAATATTCATGTTGACTCAATTCAAAAAAATTTGGTAAACACAATTTTTAAAAGATTACATTGATTACATTTAATGAAATTAATCTGGAATTCATTTCTATGAAGGATTGTGTTGTATATGCATATTTTAATTAATGAAATTGAACAAAGAGCTAAAATCTTTTTTTTTGAGTGTAGGCTATTATTCATTCATTTATTACATTATTCTGCAACATTTTGCAGTTGTAATTAAATTATTGTTTACTAAACTGTTGTAGTAACTTAATATCACATTTTAATCATGCTGATTTTTGAAGGATAAAAACTGAAATAGCACTTGTGTGATATTGATTAACTACATGTTTTAATCCTCATATCTTGAATTTTGTGATCATTCATGCTTTGCATTTTCAGGGGTTCCAAATATGTAGCGACTTTAGAACCTTTTAAGGTTCTATATAGAACCTTTTTCTTCTAAGAATGCAAGTCAGTCAAAGTCTTTTCTTCCCATCGGTGACTATTCACATTTCACACTTTTCCATCGTGACTATTCACAGTGAGTTACTCACACTTTTTGATCTAACTTAAATGGCTTCCCGAACAAGAAAAAAATTTAGGATGGGACTTGATTTTGTACACTGAAAATGTATTGGATGGTTTGATATTGCTGTGATCTCATGTGAGTGACAGGTTGTCCCACCCTCAAACCACATCAGTGAAGAGAAGAGATGTTGCTGATGTGCACAGATAGATCATTTAAAATAAATACTGAAATATTCCTTATAAAAACAAGAATTGTCAATTATGATTTCATGGTCACTTTAAGACAAGTGCTTCAGAAAATCATTAATCAAGCACTTGAAGCTCTTGGAGAAATGTAAATATTGTACAAAAAGGCATTCGTTTAATGCATATTTTTTTATAGGGTCTTGAAAAACTCATGGAAACGACACAAAGAGGTCGCGGAGTACTTCTATAAAGGCTTAGAAGAAATGGGCCTAAAACTGTTTGTGCAGGATAAGGTTGGTAGAAGAAAAGGAGCCTCAAAGATCACAAAAAAAATTTATATATATCATATAGGGCTGCACGATGTATCACTTTAACATTGATATCGCGATGTGCGCATCCACGATAGTCACATCGCAAGAATGCGCGATGTCACTAGGGATCGTAGTTAATCCGTGATTCGTGATCAGTAGGCTGCGTGCCAGCAGCTCCCCGGCCCGTAACGCTTGTGATTTGCGGATTAAATGCAAAGTTTAACCATCATAGTGAGAGTTTATCAATTTGCAAGTCCTGTCAGTTTAAACATCAAGCGCAAGAAGACTGGAACTTGCGCTCTGTTTTCCGTTTTCTGACTAAAGCGCATTTTTGTCCCGCCAAACTTGACCGGTGAATGATGTAGATGACAATGAGTGACTTCTGCGCTCGTTTAACTGAGAGAGAAAGTCCCGAGTCGCGCCGTGCACTCTCACCGTCTTCAAACTCCCTTGCTCTCCCGTGCTCGAGCATATCAATGAATTGAGTTGACTGAATATCTTTGAGAATACATGACGGTAAAAGGTCGGAAGACCTTTTTCTGAACTACCACTGGTTGCTGTTCCACACATTCAGATGACATTACATAAACCACACTTTCAAAAAAAAAAAAAAAATGCGATCCGGTGATGAAATGTTTTCCGTGTTGACAGAAATCTTGTGCGATGTCCTAACCTGCCTGGATAATCACACAGCGGGTATGGCGTGGTCCGTTAATGAAACGTCCGATTCGCGAACTAATGACTCATTTGAACCGATTCACTTTAATGAATGGTTAAAACAACTGATCTATTCAACACTGAACTCAAGAGACATAAATCGGAAACAATTTACAATAAGGTTCCATTTATTAAAGCCTATAGGCTTTAATAAATGGAATTTATTTATAAATGGATTAAAAATCCATTTATTAAATGCTTTAATAAATGGATTATTATTAATGTAGTTAACTATAGTTAACTACATTAATAATAATAATTCATTACATGTATATAGTGCTTTTCTCTGCACTCAAAGTGCTTTATATACAACCACCACTAATGTGCAGCATCCTGTTAACATAACCTGTTAACGACATTAGTAAACATTCAATTAATTAATATTAGTTTCTATGCGGATATACTCCATAACAAAACCGCCCCAGTCATTCAATGATTCATTCTTTCCAAATAGAGCTATTTAAATCATCTGGGGAAATTATTCTAATATCGCAATATATATCGCGGAAATATAAAATATCGCAATGCCATTTTTTACCAATATCGTGCAGCCCTAATATCATATAACATATGTTTTATATGGGTGTAACTATAGATTACCTGTTTTGAACACTCTTGTGTCTTATAGAAACAGACTTCCAACAGTGACCACAATAGTAGCTCCCGGGATATGACTGGCGAGAAATCACTGGGTACATAATGAAGACCTATAACATTGAAATCTCTGGGGGTCTGGGACCATCTGCCGGCATGGTGAGAAGCTATTGGATTACAATTAATCATAACTGACAGAGAAAAGTCATTCCAAGTACATTGCAGTGAGTTAAAGAGACACATGGGTCAGCAGTTGTGAACTGTAAATGTTTTGTTTCTTACGTTATTTTACAGGTTTTGCGTGTGGGACTGATGGGATGTAACAGCACCAAGGCCAATGTGGACATGTTGTTGGAGGCCTTGGCTGATGCTCTTAAACACTGTCACAAGAGCAGAGTCTGACAGCTCGACCGCTCATCAATAACAAGTCCTGCTTGGGGTTCAGTTGTTTTTAGTGACAACACCCTTTGAAAGTAGAGAAATTTGTTCTGCCCCTCCATAAAAAAAAAAAAAAAAAAAACATGTAATTTGCATAGCTGATACTTAAAAACGAGGGGAAAATGCAATACTAGTTGTTATGTTACATTTTTATTGAAGATGAACTTTTCATCTTTTAGTTTTTCTTTTTCTGATGATTAATGAAAAAAAAAATCAACTTATTGTATGCTATTTTCTGTGTATTTTACTTTTTTGGCAAAAACAAAACATTTACATTTAATAATAATGATAATAATAATGCATAAAAAGGATTAAAGAGAATAATTCAGCCAAAAGGTCTTTTCATTTACTCACCCTCATTTAACTCCAACCCTGTCTTGATCTTGTTCAGGTGTTTTTGCATGATTTTGCTGAACTCCTGAGGCTAATCAGAGTATGCAGAATTTATTGTTAACTTTTCAACCAAAGGTGCAACAAAACGTGTTTTCCCTGGTTATGCGAAATAAAGCCAGCTAAACAAAAGATAGTTGAGGCCTCCATCATGCACAGGCTTCTTTGAATTTTACAGTTGAATTTTAATGATCATTGGCTTAATCTAGCCAATAACTTATACACTGCACACAGATATAAAATGTAGGCGATACAAATAATAATTATAATAATAATACAAATAAATATATAGGCCCAATATCAAAAATGGTCTTTGGCTGCACCATAGCTGTCCATAAATAAAACTCCCATGTGAAACCCAAGGGGGTAATCCATCAGCCGGAAGTTGAAGCTGCCTCCGGGGGCCGCCATTGTAGCGTACTATCACCTGCTGTTAGCATCCCATTGACTCCCATTCATTTTGGCGTCACTTTGACAGCGAATAACTTTACATCTGAGGCGTCCAAAGACTCCATTTATCCATTATTTATTTCTAAAGAAACACGACAGATGTATAAAAGGCTCCATTACTTTGTATGTTACGTTATGACCACGTAGAAGCCGTTCTTGTAAAAATAGGCTAAACATTGCGTCATAACCACTCGACTGTCCGTCGCACAGTAGAGAATTACCGTAGACAGGAAGAGAAGCTCGCACAGTCTCGCAGGCAATCTTTTACTGTCTAAAGTCAGCCCATGGCATAAACAGAAGCAAAATGACAAAAATAACAAATCAGGATACTTACCAAAAGTTGCTCCAGGTCGCGCTTCGCGGTCTCTGTGCACGCGTGACGTCACCGTCCGGTCACGTGCCTGCAGTTACTCATAGTGAGTGGCAAATAGACTGAGCGGCTGTAGTATGTTTTCAGCGTGAATGCCGCAAAAAACAAACACAACACATATAAAGTGGGAAAGAGCTTTGCGATTGACTGTACAACTAGATTTGACAAAAAAAATCGGAGGTATATTTTTACAGACTGCTATAGAAAGAGGAGCAAATGGATCCGTTGCAGTTCACTTGCAGTTATCATTTGTGTCAATATGCTGATTTTAGCTGTAAAATCATACCCATATATTTTTGTATTGTTATATATATTAACAACTCATCAATTAAATATTCATCATTGGATATTCTGGATTATTGGATGTTTCTTAATAAACACAACCTAAAAAAAAAACTATAAAGTTTTAGGGCTGGACAATATGATGATATATAGGCTATATATAGAACACTGATATAAGTGATCACCCGGATTTAGACCTACATTGTATTTATATAAAGCGTTCACAGGCAAATTTGCTTTATGTTTACCATCTACACTCACCGGCCACTTTACTTAGGTACCCCATGCTAGTAACTGGGTTGGACCCCCTTTTGCCTTCAGAACTGCCTCAATTCTTCGTGGCATAGATTCAACAAGGTGCTGGAAGCATTCCTCAGGGAGTTTGGTCCATATTGACATGATGGTATCACACAGTTGCCGCAGATTTGTTCGGCTGCACATCCATGATGCGAATCTCCCGTTGCCATCACATCCCAAAGATGCTCTATTGGATTGAGATCTGGTGACTGTGGAGGCCATTTGAGTACAGCGAACTCATTGTCATGTTCAGAGACACCAGTCTAGAGATGATTCCAGCTTTATGACATGGCGCATTATCCTGCTGAAAGTAGCCATCAGAAGTTGGGTACATTGTGGTCATAAAGGGATGGACATGGTCAGCAACAATACTCAGGTAGGCTGTGGCGTTGCAGACGATGCTCAATTGGTAACAAGGGGCCCAAAGAGTGCCAAGAAAATATTCCCCACACCATGACACCACCACCACCAGCCTGAACCGTTGATACAAGGCAGGATCGATCCATGCTTTCATGTTGTAGACGCCAAATTCTCGACCCTACCATCCGGAATGTCGCAGCAGAAATCGACACTCATCAGACCAGGCAACGTTTTTCCAATCTTCTATTGTCCAATTTCGATGAGCTTGTGCAAATTTTTAGCCTCAGTTTCCTGTTCTTAGCTGAAAGGAGCTGGCACCCGGTGTAGCTCTTCTGCTGCTGTAGCCCATCTGCCTCGAAAGTTCGACGCACTGTGCGTTCAGAAATGCCTTCTGCCCACCTTGGTTGTAACGGGTGGTTATTTGAGTCACTGTTGCCCTTCTATCAGCTCGAACCAGTCTGGCCATTCTCCTCTGACCTCTGGCATCAACAAGGCATTTCCGCCCGCAGAACTGCCTCTCACTTAGATGTTTTTTCTTTTCGGACTCATTCTCTGTAAACCCTAGAGGTGGTTTGTGCGTGAAAATCCCAGTAGATTAGCAGTTTCTGAAATACTCAGACCAGCCCTTCTGGCACCAACAATCATGCCACGTTCAAAGTCACTCAAATCACCTTTCTTCCCCATACTGATGCTCGGTTTGAACTGCAGGAGATTGTCTTGACCATGTCTACATGCCTAAATGCACTGAGTTGCCGCCATGTGATTGGCTGCTTAGGAATTAAGTGTTAACGAGCAGTTGGACAGGTGTACCTAATAAAGTGGCCGG
>JAQIUQ010001393.1:50000-100879 GCA_030378365.1 Hybognathus amarus | reverse complement strand
AAATAAATCAAAAAGGAAGTGTGTTAAAACTTCTGCATACATTAACTGATCTTGATGAAACTTCAGCAGTGTGTTCGTTGTAAGAGGCCGATCACATGGATGTGACTATTGTGAGTCAAATATATAGCGCCACCAACTGGCAGCAGAAAGTGTTTCACTTTCAAAATGCTTGGAAATCACACTCTTACTTTTACCCGATTTGCTTCAAACTTCATCTGTATAATGTAAACACACGCCAGATGAAGAGCTGTGAAAGCATTATTCAATATCTAAGATAATGTTGCCATAGCAACGCATCAAACTTTAACATTCCTTTTTTTTGATGATTTTGAGTCTCTTAGCGGCTTTTGGGGCCCTTAATGGGTTTGAAAACTCTTGAAACTTTGCACACAGGTCAGATCCCACAGCCATCAGAGCCGGGCTGAAGATGGTACCCGGGTGTGGCAAGGGGGCTAGACAGCGCCCCCTGGAACGGGGTCCAAAAACTTGGTCCATAAATCAAACACGCTTGCATGTAATAATATGAAACTCAGTACACATGTTGATACTCATCGTTTCATATATTCATATATTCTCCTCAAGCCGGACAACTTTCTAATTTACACTCATGAGCTAGGACCCACAGAAAGTCAGATATTTTGGTTTGAAAATGTTGAGTGTCTCTCTGAGCCTACACTTCTGTATGGCAAGCCCTTTTAACATTTAAAAGCTAAGTTTGACTATTCGTAATTAACATTGTAGATATCAACAACGTCTTTCTAGTCGTAATTACATTTTGGATAGTTTGTATTATCATTTAAGATATCTGTAACGTAATTGTGACTAGTCGAAACGACAGATAGAGTATGGCAAGCCGTTTTAACATTTAATCATTTTAACCTACTAGTCTCTATTTTCATGCTACTAGTACTTATTTTTTAGATACTAGTATCTATTCCATTAAGTACTAGTACTTATTCATTAGCTACTAGTGCTTATTCTTTAGATACTAGTGCCTTTTCTTTAGATACTAGTGTTTATTCTTTAGGTACTAGTACCTTTTTAAAGATACTAGTACTTATTCATTAGACACTAGTCCTTATTTATTAGATACTAGTACTTATTCATTAGATGCTAGTCCTTATTCATTACATACCAATGCTTATTAATTAGTTACTAGTACTTATTCATTAGATGCTAGTACCTATTAAATAGATACTAGTACTTATTCATTAGACACTAGTACTTCATTTCAATGGTGACTAGTAACTATTCTTTTGTTACTAGTCACATTTTTTCCATTGACTTCTATGGTGATCTGTCATTCAGATATCAACTATTCAGTTCTGACTAGTATGTTAGTATGTATTCCAATTGTGGAATACATACTAGTATGTATTCCAAAGCAGGGGTTACGTTTTTGCACGTCGTGCAGAATAACCCTAAAGGCACCAAGGTGGCGGTGCCACCGGCTTTATATATATATATATATATATATATATATATATCATCATCATATATATATATATATATATATATATATATATATATATATATAAATATATAAATATAGCCTGCGAGCAGCGATGGAGGGCCAAAGCCGGCGGTACCGCCATCCCGGTGCCTTTAGGCACCGGGGTTGCGGTGCCACCGGCTTGGGCCCGCAATCGCTGCTCGCAGCTATATTTGTGCTTGTTACCGAATATCCAAGCATTGAATTAATATCCAGCGCCTTCTTTTGTTGTTTTTCGTCTTTACACATAATAATCACCTTTCCATCTCTCAGAGTCTTTGCACTGTTTATTTCTCCTAACACTCTTTTCAAAGCTTTGTCAGTTTAATTGGATTTAATGTTACTCCGATTTTCCCCGAATGTCATCATTACTTTAAATTCTTCCACCTCATTCCTACTCACGTGATCCTCCTTTCCACTATCCGTAACTGATCCTTGGCTATTGGTTTTCTTTCTTTTCCGCTTTGCTATTCTACTCCATTCATTCCCTCCAGTACTCCCGCTACATGATTCTTCCTCCATTTCCGGGTCGCTACCAGAGCTACCGTCATTTCCTGCCATCAGTGCTCCAGTCACAGTCCAGTGTTGCCAACCACCAACCCAAGAGGAAGTCTAAACGGTTTGGTTTCCTTTTATAGTGTCTTAAACCATGGGATTTGTAGTCCATCTAGTTTGTAGTCCATTGAACACATCACATACCTTTAATATAGCCATGGAGATACCATCTACTTATATAAACTTAGTTTAAGTATACATATGAACTTAAGGTACTACATTTAAAGTTACTAACTCCTTTAGGGAAACATGTTGTATAAGGTTAATTAGAGAATTTCAGAATCAAACATTAGGACCAAATGAGCCAGTGTGTGTGTTGTCTGTGCTGGAGCCAGAGTCTGTTCCTGTGTTTGTGTCTGTCCTTGTGTCCATTGCTGTTCTGGTGTCTGCTGTTCCTGAGCAAGTGTGTGTGTGTTGTCTGTGCCCAAGCCAGTGTGTGTGTTGTCTGTGCCGGAGCCAGTGTGTGTGTGTGTGTGTTGTCTGTGCCGGAGCCAGTGTGTGTGTGTGTGTTGTCTGTGCCGGAGCCGGTGTCTGCTGTTCCTGAGCTGGTGTCTGCATGTTTGTAGTCCTTTGTAGTTTTCCACCTTAATTAGTTTCTGATTGTTCCCAGGTGTGTTGTTAGATACTAATAATCATATCATGTAGTAAAATATAATTTATTGTTACTACTGTAAATCTGTATTAAATCATTATGCGAACTGTAACGTACAGTAATAGCAGAGGAGGATTCCTCCTTTTAGCAGAATCTAGTTTTAGTTTTTAGCAGAATCCAAGTGCAAGCACAGCTTTTAATTATACAAAAAGGTAATCCAGGGAAAACTCAAAGAAAACAGAGACAGCAAACATTACAACATTAAGAACTCACATGGCACAGAAACAGGAAATAAGACTAAAGTGGTTCTAGAGGTTCACTTTTATCACTATACACTGTGAATAATTATTCTATGTATTCAACAACAAAAAAGTACAATAGTTTGTGTGTTAGTTATGTTAGATTGCTTTTGTCTGTAATTGTTAGTAAATTAAGATCATACCACATTTTACGAGTTATTAATGCAGACATTCAGATAATCAACGGTTTCACAAACGTATCATTGCAACTATAAGCTTTGAAAACCAGTGTTTAAATGTTAAGAAATGGCTGAATACAACAACAAATTTAATGCAGTTTTATGAGACTGAGGCCTTTACCTTGTGGCTGTTGTAAAGATTATCTGTCTCATAAATATATAGTATTTTTCTGTAGATACGTGTAGTTTGTATAGAGATAAGTTAACATTCATCAATCATCACTTGATCAACACCAATATTTCATTTCAGCTGCTCTTTAACCTCTTTCTTTTTGTGCAGAAGGTCAAAGGTTGTGTTGTGTTTTATACTGTGTTTGTCCATGCTTTAGTTAATAATTTAATTACACAAAACCAACGTCTTGTCCATTATAAATGTATGAATGTCTCATTCTTGAGGAAAGAGAAAATGTAGACTGGATTTCCTTGTTACATTGTCAAATGTCTTCTAAATTTCATGTGTATGAAAAAAGACACCTGGTCTACTTAAAAGCAGTTTAGATAACAATGTAGCAATTTAATTTGTACATTTTTATTTATTTGTTCCTCACAGATCTCACAGATAAAGTGTGCAATGTTGATGTTACAAAACATTTATCTTATCCCATCTCTAAGGTCATTTCTAGGTTGATTTTTTTTTCTAAATAATTTTGTCCTGTTTGTTTGGGCATTCAAAACATCCTAACATATATCATAAAGTCTTGTAATCACACAGCTTTTTTAATGGTTTATTTGTTAGAAATAACAACATGTTTCACATTGTAAATTAATACTTTACATGGCCATTAAGTTAAGGGAAGAATTTGATCAAATATTTGATGTAACTTAAAAAATCCAAGTAACTTAAAAAAAAACTAATTGGGGGTTAAATTAATATATTAGATTGTAAGAATAGTTAAGCACTTGGATATTTGTTATGTTTTGGTTTGTCTAATTTATTTAAATTGCCACTGATTAAATGCCAATTAATATAACACTGTATTCACTTAGGCTACATATCTATCTATAAATTACAGGAACGTGTGTGCATGTATGTGTATGTATGTGTGTGTGTGTGTGTGTGTGTGTGTGTGTGTGTGTGTGTGTGTGTGTGTGTGTGTGTGTGTGTGTGTGTGTGTGTGTGTGTGTGTGTGTGTGTGTGTGTGTGTGTGTGTGTGTGTGTGTGTGTGTGTGTGTGTGTGTGTGTGTGTGTGTGTGTGTGTGTGTGTGTGTGTGTGTGTGTGTGTGTGTGTGTGTGTGTGTGTGTGTGTGTGTGTGTGTGTGTGTGTGTGTGTGTGTGTGTGTGTGTGTGTGTGTGTGTGTGTGTGTGTGTGTGTGTGTGTGTGTGTGTGTTAGTCTGATGGATTTCAGACTTGACGGTTGTCTTGCTACGGGTGCAGTGCCGAGTTTGACGTTTTTTGGATTAGCTACGCACAAATAAAAATGTCACTGAACTTTTGCTGTGTAATTGTAACAATGAGCACTCAAACACACCAAACCAACAATTACTAAAAACACACAAAAACTGATTTTGCACTGGCACTTTGCACTAATTTACTTAATTTGAATTGACTGATTCCAAGTCAACATGAACATAACACTACACTAGTGTAGTCAGCTAATTTACTATTTCCTTCTGAATCAGGGCTCACACTGGTGTCACTGAGTACAAGAGAGGTGAGGGGGTGGAAAGAGATTATCTGTTCAAGAATGCAAGTGCAAAAAAAAAGTGCTGAGTCCAGACTGTCTGCTGCAACTGAAGAAAACGAATTTACAGACATTAAATTATACATTCCAAAACTTTATCATGACTTTAATTGGACTATTAGCATACATCAAAATGTCAAGTTACACATAACATGTTACTTTTCAGTGTACTATCTTAAATAAGACAAACTCAAAAATGAAAACATTTATGGAAAGAAAAAAAGTTTTCATTTTTGAGTATATACATGTCTCTTAGAGTTTTTAAAATTGATAATATTCACAACTTCAGACAACTAGTCCCTAAAAGCCTCACTTTTCGACATTTAGCCAACATTATCTTATCAATCTCTTCCTGACATCTAATTATAACCCTTTAAAAATATGATGAAACACAGATCGGGTGTGTCAGCAACCTGGTACGTCATCAAACGTCTCGGCCAATAGCAATGGAGGCGTAAGTGTATACGGGTGTCCGATTGGTCAAAAGTTTCTGTTTCAACACAGACGCAATATAAATGTCAACAGACATGCAAGCATGAGAAAGAAACGCATAACAATCGAGGACAGAAAACGGGCAGAAGGTTTATTTCAGATCCGGAAGACGGTTCACGTGGTGTGATAATTCAGTATGGTGGACAGTGTTTACCGTACACGCTCTCTAGGTATAGGTGCAGTTGGTCTTCCTGATCAGTATGCCGACGGTAAAGCAGCGAAAGTGTGGCAGCTGTACATCGGAGACACTCGGAGCCGGACAGAGGAGTACAAGAGCTGGGTGTTTTCCCTGCTGAGAAAACATGGGGTTCAGAGCGTGCTGGATGTAGCCTGCGGTACAGGGTATGAACTAATAAAACTTATAAAAAATAAGAAATTAATAAAACTAATAAAAACTCTCCCTCACATGATATCTGATGGACAAGGCCAGGGCGATTGTCTGTAATACTTTATTTCTTTACTCAGCTTTTCTGTCCGATTGATAGGGGTGGGGGTCATTTCAGATTGAATAAAGCCTAATGGACAGTCCACTGCTAGACTGTTTTAGGCTACTGTCTTGGTTTATTGAACTCCCCCTGTTACTAATCTGGGTCATGTGGGTTGGCCTTTAAGCTTTGTGATAAGTGGAATGCCATTTAGGCTAAATTAAAGTCCCACGATAAAGGAGTGGTAGTGCTTTTTTGTCAGTTGATTCGAACCGTAGACAGATACGAACGAGTGATGTTCGACCGTGGCATCCTTCTTTATAATGTAGACTGCAAAACCTGCTTCAAAATCCAAGCGCTGTCGTCATCGTGTAAAGCCCGCCTCAACGTTTCTGATTGATGCCTCGATTTCGACGAATTGAAAATGTGCTTGAATCTGAATGAGCTCTTTGCCAAACATTCAGAGCAAATCCCAAATTTGCCGGAAGTTGTCTGGGTTTTCCCGGTAGCCGGTGTGTTTTATATATATATATATATATATATATATATATATATATATATATATATATATATATATATATATATATATATATATATATATATATATATATATATATATTTGTATATATTAGATGATTCTGTAACGCTTACAATAAAACGGTAATACTTACAATAATACTGTACAATAAGCTTTTAACACTGTTAAAGCTAACATGAACTAACAATGGATGAGCAATACATTTGTGGCAATATTTATTCATATTTGTTAATATTAGTTAATAAAAATACAGTCATTGTTTGTTCATCTTAGTAAGATTAAATTACTTTTATAGAAGTATCGTTCATTCTTATTTCATGTTAACTAAAGTAGCAGTAGTTAACTAATGTTAACTTGTAAAGTGTCATTGATTTTTTTTAAAGTGGCATTTAAATTGACTGTAAAAAATATATATATGACACCAACAAAGTAATACAATATATATGTTTCTTGAAATATAAAGAGGTGAAAATAGGAAAACACATGTGAAAACATATGTGTGTGTGTGTGATCCACTGGAACTTCTGCTCCCTGCCAATTGACACATAATAATCTGTATTTTGTGGAGTCTTAATGGACAATTGTTAACTCAGCATATCCTACAAAACCTGTTTTCTGTTTTAGACATACCTTTGAACTCAAGCCGATACGTTGT
Source organism: Hybognathus amarus (assembly GCA_030378365.1). Classification (NCBI taxonomy): domain Eukaryota; kingdom Metazoa; phylum Chordata; class Actinopteri; order Cypriniformes; family Leuciscidae; genus Hybognathus; species Hybognathus amarus. Next base: position 93,969 of record JAQIUQ010001393.1, on the reverse strand, counting down.
TCTGTTTTTCTATTGGATTACACATGCATTCAATTTTCCAGGGGGTTTTGTTCATTAATGGTCTACTTGCACTGAGCTTTATGATATACTTCCAATTTGAAATAAAATGGCTCTCTAGTTTTGATGTATATGTTTACAATGTAACTCTTGTCTTGTTCCTGAAACGCCACAAAGTTTTTGCATCCTGTAGGGTAATTAATTTTTCACATATTGGATTAGCAAATACACAGATGTTTCAGATGTTTTCATGTAGCAACAGAAACACTTTTGATTCAGTACCTTATGTGCTGCTTAATACAGCACCTGTATGTAGTATGTACAAAAAGTTAACATAAGCCATAACATAATACTCTATATGGCCTGGTTTTACAGACAGGGCATAGATTAACCCAGGATTAGGCCTTAGTTTAATTAGGACATTTTAAGTAGCTTTTATAAACGTGCCATAGAAACAAACATTACTAGTGTGCATCTTGAGCCAAAATTTTTGAATATATCCGTGCAAGTTGCTTTCAGTTAAAACAGCTTAAACATGCATTTTAGTCTGGGACTAGTCCCCCTGTAGTCAATATTTAAATAAATAAAAATTCTATGAAAAAATAGCTTGAATGTAACTCTACACCCTTGCTTCATTTAGTATACGCAGGAATAGAGAATGTCGGCTTTAGAGGGCCGACTGTTGCAGAGTTTAGCTCCAACCCTGATTAAAACTCACTGCCTGTAGCCTTAGTGATCCTGAAGACGTTAATTGGCTTGTTTATGTGTGTTTGATTAGGGTTGGAACTGAACTCTGCAGGACAGCGGCCCTTCCAGGAACGACGTTCCCCATCCTTGGTATATGCATAACTATTAATATGCAAAAATTAATTTTTATATTTAATATAGACCCACCTTCAATCACTTACACCAGCTGAGAGATCCACTCTGTCAACTTTACTATAGTAAACACTGCATAGCAAGTGGAAATACTGGTTTAATTCAGCCATATATGTTTGAACCAGAAACTGATTCTGAAGAACAAGTGGAAGAGTGAATTATACAGGGTCGTCTTCAAGTCGTTGTATCAGAATGATGATGTATTTTATGTATAGCGCTTTACATCTTCAGACACATAATGGTAATTAACATGATTAGCCTTTTGCTTGACTACGTTATCAAACAGTTAATAATGTGTTGCTAATGTTACAAAAACCATGTTCCCGTTCACCATCAGCATCCTTAGAAATGCTATGGAACAAATCAGATTGTCAGTGGAGAAAGGTATATAGGTTATTATACCATCATAATACATAATCATATAAAAATTAATCTGCTATATTGCTAAATGATTTTTCATATCAACAGAAAAATATACCAGGATAGCCTGACTTCTCTTAAGACTCGCCTGCTTTGCAGCATAGTAATGATGATATGCTAAAGCCCACCGGCATGTTGGCGTGATTGGTTAGTTTGTGACATCAGAAACGCCAGCGATTCCAAACCGCGTTTTGAGACCGCCTTTGGCTCACTGCAGTTTTAAGGGGAAAATACTCATGGTGTTGACATGTATTTGCACATGGTTTTACGTTTGCAAATTTTTACCTTTTTTTAAGGGTGGATTCCATCATGTTGGTAGAGGAGGGATTCAAGGTGGTTAGTGTGGATGCCAGTGACAAAATGCTCAAATATGCTCTTAAAGAGAGATGGGAGAGGAGGAAAGAGCCAGCCTTCGATAACTGGGGTAAATGAAGATCTCTGTTTTGAGTGAGAATTAAAAAAAATGTTTTAAAAAAATTCTCCATGGTCTGATCTTATCTTTTTAGTAATTGAAGAGGCCAACTGGCTAACATTAGACGAAGATGTTAAGAAACCTGGAGATGGGTTTGATGCAGTAATCTGTCTAGGGAACTCATTCGCTCATTTACCAGACTTCAAAGGTAAGAATACCAAAGCAAGGTTTCAGATTTTGACAGATTTATCTAATGAACTTCTTTCTCATATCTCAAAGGGGACCAGAGTGATCAGAAGCTTGCCTTGCAAAACATAGCCAGCATGGTGAAACCTGGAGGGATCCTAATTATTGACCACCGTAACTATGATTACATCCTCGAGACTGGTCAAGCACCCCAAGGAAAGAATATCTACTATAAGGTAAAACGTCTTGGTTATGCATGTAACCCTCTTTTCTGAAGGAGGGAACGGCGAAGAACCCAATTCTGTACGTAATTCTGTATGTAACCACACCACAGTTCACTTCATTGTGTTTTAAGAATAGCATATATACACTATAATGGTGCTTGGCTTTTAACTAAAGTTATGCATTCACTTGATTGTTTGTAAAAAAAAAGTTCTGATAACTATTTTCTCAGCCTTACCTGCCTAAACATGAATGTAACTGAGCCAAATCATGGATTAGAAGACAACACTGTAGGCATATAAGAAGGAATATTACAAAACATACAGTTTGACAGGATCTGTAGTTCGTAACAATCATTCCATAAAATTATGCTTAAATCTGGAGATAATAAATTATATACACAATAATGGCTCTTTAAGCAAGTCATATTAAGCAAGTCATAAATTAAGTTGCATTCTGTGAGCCTCATATACTTAAGGACTTATGTTTCAGAGTGACCTGAGGCAGGACATCTCCACCTCAGTGTTGTGGGTTAATAACAAGCCTCACATGATCACACTGGACTACACTCTGAATACTGCCCCAAGCAGAGGACATTCAAACTCCGCCTGAGACGAGGTACTGTGGTGGGGTCAGTTTTTGGGTGGTTGTGATGCATTATCAGCGCTTAATACACTATAGGAGGCTGTACTGTACCAACTACCTCAGGACTAAATCGCCGCTTGGTGGAACAAACTGAGACCTTGCGTAAAAGAATTATGTTGTTTTTTTCTGGTAACACTTTATTTTAGGGTCCAATTCTCACTATTAATTAGTTCCTTATTATTAGCATGCATAATACTAGGATATTGGGTGTTTTTTGGTACTTTTAATATGTACTTTTAGTACATATTATTGCCTTATTCTGCATGACCTTATTCTACATTCCTTAATTAAGTCTCATACCTAAATTGTACTAAAAAACCTTACTGACTAATAAGCAGTAATTTTTAAAAAAGGGCAAAAATCATAGTTAATAGTGAGAATTGGACCCTAAACTAAAGTGTAACTCTTTTTCCTGTTGTACCAAACTTGTTTTGAACCTGTGACTTCAAAACCGAGTTACATAGCATTGACTTCTGTGTACCATTACACCCTGCAAAGTATTTGGTTTTCCAGCATCTTTTGCATATTTGAATCCTTTACAGCAGGGACTGTATTTTGAGATCCATCCTTTCACACTGAGGACAATTGAGGACTCATACACAAGTATTACAAAAGGTTAAAATATTCAATGATGCTCCAAAAGAAACATGGTGCACCAGAGGTTGTAAACTATTTGAATTTGAAGATCAAGGTAAATTGTACTTAATTTGTCTTCTGGGAGACATGCAGGTATCTTTTGTAGCTTCCGAAGGGCAGTACTAAATAAAATTTTAAAAAAAGAAATATTTACTATCATGCAATGCAATGTTTCCTTCTGGAGCATCATTGAATGTTTGAACCTTTTATAATACTTGCAAATGATTCCCTCAGTTGTCCTCAGTGTGATGTTATACTAAAATTTACATTTTGTTATCATTTACACGCCCTCATGTTGCTCCAGTCCATTCCACGTGTATTTTTACATTCATTTGCAGGATATTTGTCCTTTGTCTCTAAGATTACTGAGCCAGAACAATTACAGCAGCGATTCTTGAAAATGGGCACCTTACAGTTAATACTCATTTTTAAAACAATCAGCCAAAATCATCGAAAATAAACTAGGTCTGAATCCATACATCGCAAATGCTTACAGTATGCAATAATGCAGCCTCCAGTGATGTCATACTTTAAGGCCTGAGCAAGTGTTTATTCATGTGTAAATATGTGCATGTCGCAGTTATACAAAAAAATCTGCCTTAAATTTATGAACAGATTTATGCCTGGCCGGTAGCCAAACAATCAATGCATCCCTAGTATATGTAAAATAATTTGTAGTTAGCATTTAAGATAAATCCTAAATTATTTGTTGAATTGGAATGAATATGTTTAGATGTCGACACACTACACTACTTTGCTTAACTCAACACTAGTTTGCATAACAGTTCTTTCAATAACTCACTACTTGTTTTTGTTCTATTACTTGATTATAAATGTGTATATTTTATATACATTGACAATGAATGTGTGTTTTCAGGAATTGGTTATACATGTTTTTAGTAATATGTTTTTTTCTTTATTTCTTTCAAGTAAATTCCGCCTGTCATACTACCCCCATCGTGTGGAGAGTTTTAAGGAGATTTTAAGAGCATCATTTTTGGGAAAATGCGAGCACAATGTATATGGTGACTTCAAGCAATACACCCCAGGGCAAGGAGAAGTGCCCTGTTATTTCATCCATGTGGTTAAAAAGACTACTTAAAGCAACATTAATTCTGCAATTCACATTTCATCTTCACATGGAAAACTGTGTTTGTCTGTGCAAATGGCTTGCAAAGACAACGCGTCAGGGAATTCTTTTAGTTGTTTTTCTTGGAAAGTGTAAAATTGATTTAGGCATTTCATACACAGTTTGGTTTGAACTGGTAAGAGGCCCACATACTCTTAATTGTTTTGCTTATTATTTCCTTTTTTATTTTATTTTTATTTAACTTTTCACATTACACATTCTTGCTCTTTAATTATTAGAAAGAATTATACCACTTCTTGTTTGATTGTTTTGATATCCAGATTCCACATTTCTACATAAGTTAGAATGAGTGTCTAAATATAGAGCCACAATCACTTTGTATCTTCCAGAATTGCTATTCTAGAATAACAGCTTCTTTTGCATTGAACATTTTTCATTTACATTGTACTTAACAACAGAACATAGTTAAGAGCCTGTTCACACAGAATTTTTTTTCTGTGTATTCCACTGTGACCTCTTTGGACACTGGCTCATATGTCAGAATATAAAACGATAAATATATAAACACCACCTTTTCCCTCTCCCAAGTATTATGCTAGAATATGTAATATATTTAAAAGGAATATAATTATAATAATAGTTGTGACACTATGTCACAGGTAATCACATCCATGCTATTCAGACCAACAACACTATTTGTGTTGATATTACTTTTATAAAGAGTTCAATTAACAAGTTATTTAGTAACTTGCATTTTAGACCCAGTATTGCAAACTGATAGTGTAATGAATTATTCATACAAAGATTTAAAGCTTACACTATCCTTTTTTTTAATGTTTAAACTATTTTTTTGCCATTGTTGCTTTTGGCTTGCTTATTGGGGGCTCTAACACTATTTTCTTTTCATCCATGTGTATTTAACCATAGGTCAAGTTTATATGTAAAACATGTTTAAAAGTTGGATTAATTAAACCAATTAGTTACATTGTTAAAAAAAACATAAAACACCATGGTAGACCAACAGAATTCACGCAAATGTTGTCCACCCTAACTAATTGTCTGAACCATAGACGGTTCTGAACAGAAGAACTTTGAACAATATTGATGAAATGTAAAGTTTTGTGATTTCCCAGCATGAATTGCAGCATGAATAAATTATGAGGTTTGTAAGAGAATTGTTGTTTCTCTGTTTGCTGACCAAAAAAAATAAATAAATTTGGAAACAGTTTTGTCTTTATTGTTGGTTATGTGTTGTGTTGTGATGTTAAGAGCTCACCTTTTAACCTTTTTTTACAAGTCACCAATCTTCAGGTTTGTGAGTCAAATGTTTAGGGCAGTGTACAAACTTGTAAAACTACATCCCAGACAGCTGTTGTAAGGTGATTGCATTGTTCACATATTAATTTATGGGAGGAGAGCATTTCAATGAATCATGCAAGGTTACAAAAGTTTGTGCTAGCTAGTCAATTTACTGGTAGTACGTCTTAAACCAGATGCTAATCTGCTCTTGGTACACAATCGTGTTGATAATGGCCTATGCTATGTCCAATGGAAATGAGCAGGCTGCGTTTGTTTCTTCATCCTTCCAGCGGGTCATTTGAACCCAAAAACATATATATATATTATTATTATTATTTATAAATCGAGTGTTCATCATCGGAGTGGTCAAAGACCTTAAGCAATTTTGTGTCCTGACTTTGCTCGAAAACAATTGAATGGATTAGAGGAGTTTATGTGGTTGAAATAAGAAAGTCGATGTAACGCCATAGGAATGAATGAACAGCATTTATTTTATTCTGAATTTCAATTGAATTATTACAATATCTGACACTTCCGTTTATACAGAAACCCTAAAAAATAAAAAATAGGTCAAACTTACAACAATTCCCTTTTTTTAAATGTACCCCAAAATTATTTGTTAATTTCTATATAGATAATGAAGCATAGTGATGAAATATAGCTGCGAGCAGCGATTGCGGGCCCAAGCCGGTGGCACCGCAACCCCGGTGCCTAAAGGCACCGGGATGGCCAGTACCGCCGGCTTAGGCCCTCCATCGCTGCTCGCAGCTATATTTATTATATATATATATATATATATATATATATATATATATATATATATATATATATATATATATATATATATATGTAGAGCCGGTGGCACCGCCACCTTGGTGCCTTTAGGGTTATTCTGCACGACGTGCAAAAACGTAACCCCTGCTTTGGAATACATACTAGTATGTATTCCACAATTGGAATACATACTAACATACTAGTCAGAACTGAATAGTTGATATCTGAATGACAGATCACCATAGAAGTCACTGGAAAAAATGTGACTAGTAACAAAAGAATAGTTACTAGTCACCATTGGAAATAAGTACTAGTGTCTAATGAATAAGTACTAGTATCTATTTAATAGGTACTAGCATCTAATGAATAAGTACTAGTAACTAATTAATAAGCATTGGTATGTAATGAATAAGGACTAGCATCTAATGAATAAGTACTAGTATCTAATAAATAAGGACTAGTGTCTAATGAATAAGTACTAGTATCTTTAAAAAGGTACTAGTACCTAAAGAATAAACACTAGTATCTAAAGAAAAGGCACTAGTATCTAAAGAATAAGCACTAGTAGCTAATGAATAAGTACTAGTACTTAATGGAATAGATACTAGTATCTAAAAAATAAGTACTAGTAGCATGAAAATAGAGACTAGTAGGTTAAAATGATTAAATGTTAAAACGGCTTGCCATACTCTATCTGTCGTTTCGACTAGTCACAATTACGTTACAGATATCTTAAATGATAATACAAACTATCCAAAATGTAATTACGACTAGAAAGACGTTGTTGATATCTACAATGTTAATTACGAATAGTCAAACTTAGCTTTTAAATGTTAAAAGGGCTTGCCATACAGAAGTGTAGGCTCAGAGAGACACTCAACATTTTCAAACCAAAATATCTGACTTTCTGTGGGTCCTAGCTCATGAGTGTAAATTAGAAAGTTGTCCGGCTTAAGGAGAATATATGAATATATGAAACGATGAGTCAACATGTGTACTGAGTTTCATATTATTACATGCAAGCGTGTTTGATTTATGGACCAAGTTTTTGGACCCCGTTCCAGGGGGCGCTGTAGCCCCCTTGCCACACCCGGGTACCATCTTCCCGGCTCTGATGGCTGTGGGATCTGACCTGTGTGCAAAGTTTCAAGAGTTTTCAAACCCATTAAGGGCCCCAAAAGCCGCTAAGAGACTCAAAATCATCAAAAAAAAGGAATGTTAAAGTTTGATGCGTTGCTATGGCAACATTATCTTAGATATTGAATAATGCTTTCACAGCTCTTCATCTGGCGTGTGTTTACATTATACAGATGAAGTTTGAAGCAAATCGGGTAAAAGTAAGAGTGTGATTTCAAAGCATTTTGCAAGTGAAACACTTTCTGCTGCCAGTTGGTGGCGCTATATATTTGACTCACAATAGTCACATCCATGTGATCGGCCTCTTACAACGAACACACTGCTGAAGTTTCATCAAGATCAGTTAATGTATGCAGAAGTTTTAACACACTTCCTTTTTGATTTATGGACCAAGTTAATTTAATTAATACACTAATTATATAAAACTATTGTCAATGCACTACAATTAAACAGGTTATATGTCTTTACTTATAAAAAAATAAAAACAAAAACTTATTTAAAAAATACCAGGCTTAAGAAATGTATTTACTTTAGCAGGCCAGACACACAGTGAAATTATTAAGCCCCCTCCCCCTACACACACACACAGAGACTGTGTGTCAAAAGACTCAATCACACACACACACAGACTGTGTGACAGGCCTAGGCTCAGAAAGAGCATGATCATATTCAAACTACAATATCTGACTTTCTGTGGGTTTGAGCTTATTATTGTTAATTAGAAAGTTGTTTGGCTTGAATAGAACAATATACACGGCAAGTTTTGTAACTGTCAGTAAAACTAACCAAGTTATAACACACTTTATGTGTCCTTTTTTAGTCAAAAAAATCCGCCACGGCCAAACCGTTCGAGATATCAAAAATCCGTCCGGAATATAGCATCCTCAATGTCTTGACTTCATGCACACCGAGTTTGGTGGTGATTGGTAACAGCATGGGTTGTAATTTGATGTTTTTCTAGGACAATTATTTAAAAAAAAAAAACATAATTCCCGACTTCCGTTTGAACTGTCGTAAAACTTAAGCACGAAAGTTGTTTGGCCTGATGTGATCTATGAGTGTACCGAGTTTCATATTAATCCATGCACGTGTGTTTGATTTATGGACAAATGTTCGAATCCCTAAAAGAATGCATCCTAAAAGAATGGTAAAGTTTGATGCGTCGCCACGGCAACAGTTTCAAAGATATCAAGAATCCATTCATAGGTCTTCATCTGCCGTGTATGTACATTATACAGATGAAGTTTGAAGCAAATCGGGTAAAAATAAGAGGGTGATTTCAAAGCATTTTGAAAGTGACACACTTCCTGCTGCCAGTTGGTGGCGCTATAACTTTGACTCACAATAGTCACATCCATGTGATCGTCCTCTTACAGCGAACGCACTGCTGAAGTTTCATCCAGATCAGTTAATGTATGCTGAAGTTATGACACACTTCCTGTTTCACGTTTCTTCGCCATAGTTTCGTTTCCTCGCCACGGCCAAACCGTTAGAGATATCAAAAATCCCCACACAAACTTTCATCCTCAATGTCTTGACTTCTAGCTGACCGAGTTTCGTCGAATTTGGATCAGAGCTCTAGGAGGAGTATTTAAAAGTTCATTGCGTGTGTTTTACAAAAAAACCTCAATAGCCGACTTCCTGTTGGGCTGGGGTAAAAAGCAAGAACGCGAGGTATAGATGAAATTCTGCTATCGACATGTGTACCGAGTTTCATATTATTACATGCAAGTGTGTTTGAGTTATGGACCAGGTGTTCGGACCCCATTCCAGGGGCGCTGACGAGCCGCCCTGCCACGCCCGGGTACCAGCTTCAGCCCGGCTCTGATGGCCGCGGGTTCTGACCCGTGTGCAAAGTTTCAAGAGTTTCGAGACATGTTAAGGGCCCCGAAAAGTGCCCGAGTAGTCGCTGAGAAAAAAAAAAAAAAAAAAAAAAAAAAAAAAAAAAAAAAAAATAATCGGAAGGAAAACAATAGGGCTCTGCGCCCTTTCAGGGCTTGGGCCCTAATAATTGTCTTTATGACCCAGCAGAACAGCTTCATTTCTCCGTAGCGCTATATGGCCATCTAGTGGAGAGTCATGAAACATCATGTTGTATATATATATATATATATATATATATATATATATATATATATATATATATATATATATATATATATATATATATATATATATATATATATATATATATATATATATATATATATATATATTTGTTTTTTGTTTTTCACAAGAGATCGACAGAAAGCAAGATATTTTGAGTTTTTAGAATTTACAGGTTTATGCATTCATGGGGGGGGGGCAAATAAGTGAAAGCATTGTTATACATTTTACTGTAGCCTACGACATACATTTTAAAGGATGCGGTAGTCTGCATTCATTTTATTTATAATTCAGTCGTTGCCTACTCCATATTTCTCTCGCACAGATTTGATCTCTCTCGGCGTTTGTTGAAAATTTTTCAGTCTGGATCCTCCTACAAATGATGCTCAAACATGGTGTTTTAGCATGCAGCTCCGTAGATTTTGAGACGCAACTGTCACTCCTATGTATGTCAATGGAGAAAACGGGAATTTAGCAAGGCCGTGTTTTGATAACTTTAAGTATATTATTGTTAAATAGAGGAATTTTAATGTCAGTCGCAAATGCAAAAAAGACGATTCTCAATCCGGTAAGTCATCGGATTTATTTATGAGACGCCCTTGCAACGACAACAATACTGTACTTTTAGCCTACTGTACATAGCCTACGAAATTAACCTCTCAAGCGTTTATCTGTTTTGTTGTTGTTTTAAGCATTCTGTTTCTAGCATCAAAATGGTAACCTAGACTGCAATAAAATGCAAAAGGACTGTTTATAACGTGGTTTTCATTTTGATTTTCATCAGACTGTCCCCTTCACTGAGATTATACCGGGTGGCCTTCACCCAGGAGAGATGATTGTTATACAGGGATGTGTTCATAATGATGCTGACAGGTAAAGTCAATACATCCGTTAGTTAATTCTCATGGTATATTGCATGAGAATCTTAAAGCATGCCATCGGAACAGTCTGAATATTCCACCCACAAATTATAATGCGTTTTGCGTATTTTGTAATAGGCATTTGCGTAATAATTAGCGTATAAGCTACGTCAAATCATTCATTCATTCGAGTGATTTTTAATGTATATAGCCTATATTTAAGACTATGGCATGTTCACATACACTGTTAATTGTCTCACAATGATATGCTATGGGTGGATTTTGCCACCAATAGCATATCTTTAAACTCCCTTTATAATACAAACTGTTTATATCAGTAGTTTATAAATAAGAATTTACTATACAATTCACCTTAATTTTCACATTAAAGTTGTGGTACAGCCAGGTTAGATTCACTACAGCTGGTATTTTAGCAATAACTTCATTTATATGAATACACTCAATTAAAAACCCTATATTTCATCTAAATGTTATTTTCTCATTTCAGTTGACGTAGTAGTTTCCAAGTACATTGAAATATTTGTACCTTCCTTTTTAGTAGGCCTCATTTGTAGTATGCCTAAGTCAGTGTAATACAATATGTTCTTCCCATAGGTTTCAGTTTGATTTGACATGTGGCTGCAGTTCAAAGCCACGGGCGAATGTTGCCTTTCACTTCAATCCTCGCTTCAGCAGCTCTCCGCAGATTGTGTGCAACACTTTACAACACGAAAACTGGGGAAAAGAAGAAAATCTGGACCTCATGCCTTTTAAACAAGGAGCTACCTTTGAGACCATTATCTTGGTACTTTGTGATGTTTTCAAAGTGAGTGTGAAACATTATATTACAAGTAAACAAAGCTAGTTAACAGTCATGAGCGTATATTTGGTTTAAAGCAGATATTGATTATTATTCGTAGTAGTTGTTGTAACAGAGCTATATCCAGAGAGAAATTTTAGATTTGTTAAGTGACAGGAATTTAACTAATTTACTTGAAGGTAGCAGTAAATGGCGTTCACATTTTGGAGTATGAACACAGAATTCCTCTTGAGATGGTCGACACATTTTCAGTCTCTGGAAAAGTAGAACTGCATGCCATTGGCTTTATCCCTGACTCAGTAAGTGACAAACACTACTATTTAAAAAATTTTGACACACCTACTCATTCTTTATTTATTTTATCATTATTATATTCCAAATGCTAGTAGAGTCATTAACATTCAAGTATGGGAATGATATAGTGACCAAAAAAAGAAAATACATTTTATATATATATATATATATATATATATATATATATATATATATATATATATATATATATATATATATAGTTGCCATCCTGTGCTTAGATTACAGTGCATAGACTGGCCAAGGTTTTTAAACAGTATTATACAGTTAGTTCAGCTCCATGTATGCTTAATTAATATCATTTGGTATACATTTTTGTATATAATAATACAATTATATTTGTTTACAAAACATAAGGATAAAAGATGAAATGGATGTTGTTGAAAAGGGTAAATAATATGGATTTCAACTTTGCAATGACATATTTTCTGTTTTTGCACAGGCAATATTTTCAAAATCAGAAGACCAAGTAAGTTTAGCATGCACCTGACATAAACAACTGATTTTGCATAATTTGTTTTTTCTTATTAATGAAAAAAATGCACTTCATATTAACATGATAAAACACAACATGAACTGTCATTTTGCAGAGCATACCCTACAAGGGCAGTTTACTTAGAGGAGTCATTCCAGGGCAGCATATAACAATCAAAGGGCATATCAGCTTATTCCCTCACAGGTAGATACTAAACTTATCTTTTGTACAGTTTTTGCCTTTGAAACCTAATTATCTTGTTTTGTCTTTTCTCAAGTTTCACTGTTAACCTAAGGTGCAGCCAATCAAACAACATCGCCCTGCACGTCAACTCACACATCAAATCTGGCACACTTGTCAGGAACTCTCTTCTCAGCCAGTCATGGGGACCAGAGGAGCGTGAACTGCCATACTTTCCCTTTTCAGCTGGATACTACTTTGAGGTACCGTGGTACCTTTGTCAAGTCACCTTTAATTATAGCACTTTTTACAATACAGATTGTATCAATGCAGATTGTTTTAAGTAAGGCAGATCAATAATAATGTTGAATATTAAATGTCCCCAACTAAGCAAATCAAAAGCCAAGGCAGCAGTGGCAAGGAACCAAAACTCCATCAGGTGACAGAATGGAGAAAAAAAACTTTGGGAGAAACCAGACTCAGTCAGGGCCAGTTCTCCTCTGGCCAACGAAGGAACAATGTGTGATTCGGGCAGCATTACAAGTCAGATTATATCGGAACATTAGAGTATTTAACCATTTCCATCTGTTTGGGAGAAGTAATCACGCCAGTATTGAGATGAGTTGTTGAGGATCAGTGCCGATGGCTGTCGTGACGATGAGGCCAGCACTTAAAGGAGCTGTATGTAAGAAATTTATTTAAAATCATAAAATGGCCCTGATATATCACTAGACATTAAGAAATCATGTTCATTTCAAATACTTATATCACTGACAACAGTAGTCCAGCCAGCATATTGTCATTTAAAAAGTAAAGTTGCAGCCCTCAACTGATGTTGATGTTGTCATGTTGTGTTTTAGTATGATCCTCCACCCTCCACTCGATCTACCAGTCAGCCGCTACAAATGTGTCAGATAAAAAAATGTTGGATCCTGCCGCCTATCTGGCAACCTCGAGTCGGGGGAAGGGGATACACTGTTCTACGGTATTTTGAATGTTATTGCAGTACCAGTTTTGGCCACAATCTTACATACAGCTCCTTTAAGAGCGGTTAACTTCCTGATTCTATGAAACCACTCCCTCAGAAACGGGCGGTGGGCTCAGATTGGTTAGTTTGGGCCGGTGTGTTGTGATTGGCTAAACTGTCGCTCACGTTGTCCGGAAGGTTATTCAGTAAAGGTTGTCCATTACCTTTACGGGCGGAACGGATATGTCAGATGTAAATATGTGTCGAACTGCAATATCAGTTTGAGGCAGAATGCAGACCGAGAAAGCCGTGATGAAGAGAGTCAAACAACGTCACCACACACGGCTCTTACTAAACGTTTCTGAATGATAATTTGCTACATTTTTTAACTTTATACACGTTTGTTTTACACAATAGCATCTGACTGGCAACAATAGCAACTGACTGGCTACTAATGTGATACTCAAACAGCGTTGGCAAGTTTATGTTCTTGATCAAATCAAATTTTAACGTCATAAAACTTATATACATGAAAAATACATTTACAACATTAGTACTTATACAAAATTCATGTTTGTACGCGTTTGTCGTAGACACAAAATAGCATAACTAGTAGCCTATAGTGGCAATAAAGCCAGCGCCGGCATTTGAAAAAAATAAAACACAAGGCTTCGTCTGGAATTATACATGCAAATACATTTAAAATGATTAAGTCTTAGCCCTACTTACAGGTTGTGGCACAACAACTGCTGCCTCTGGTTTTAAAGTTGGATCTGCTTCATGTTTTAGTAACAGTTTCTTGTTGAATCCGGCATTGAACTCGTGGAGATTCTGGAAGCTGTCTTTCGTAAACGCGCAGCACAGAGAGCTAAAATACGATCGTCACTTTCAGGAACATAATCAAACATAAATTGTATCCATTGTTGACGAAGTACAGCGTCCGTGGGAAGTCCGAGCACAGAAGACCTGACAGCTGAGTGAACAACACACTCAACGAGCTGGAGGCTGGAGCTGCTGAAATATGCGCATGCACTTTTTTGCATTTTCCGGAGGGAGGGGTTGATACAAATGTGTAGGTTAGTGACGTACCATAACCTAGCTGTAGTCCCAATCGAGTCGTTTTTGTAGGCAATTATACTTCCTGATTTTTAAAAGACGATATATCTGCTTACACTGAACTTTCAGCGCTGCAACTTTGCAGATACTGTTCATGCACACAAGCTATATGATGACTTTCACCTTTTTAGTGCAGATGTATACCGAGGCGAATTGCACTGTAAGGGGCATTTAATGCCAATATATTGAAACGTCTGTTTATCCAGACATTAGGACAATATTAGTCAATGCATTTTATATTTAATATGTGGGAAATACACATCCGTAACGGACGTGAAACACACACAATACTTTTAGGTGGCAAAAGTACAAAAAGTAATACTACCCACAACATAAAATATTAATGTTGTTCTTCTAGATCATTTTTCGTGTACTCATTTATGAGGGAAGAACAGTGACAGTTCCCCGTTACGGACATGAGCGCTCTGAAAGAGCCACTGAAAGACTGCTTTAAAACTTTCACATCAAACATAAAGCACATGAATGCCTTTCATTAAGGTGAATTTCGTTTTGTATTAATTATATAAAATTTTTAACCAATGTTTCATCAACCAATTGCCTGGATTTAATAAATAATCAATAAATATAGGCTACAGCAGACAGTTAATCACGACACAGAGGGGCCGGCGCATGAACTGGAACTCGTCTTGTGAGTCATAAATGAACCCGAAACACAGGCCTACTTCCCTCAGGAGTACAGTGGGTGCCGTGAGGTGCGAATGTATAAGAGAATAATTACGAAAATGGAGAGAAAATATAAATCATGCACATGCAAGGAGAAGAACGAGATAGTCTTTGTGTTTTATTTAACATAAGCTCACCTGGCTCAACAAGTGACACATTATTACAAATGCATTCATCAGATATTTTACTTTTTTTTTTTTTGTTGTTGTTGTTTTTTTACTGTTTTAATTTTAAAATGACTGTAGCAGAGTGCCCCATGATGAAGCTCCGCCTCCACTGTACTCAGGATCTAGCTCCGCCCCTGCCCATCTTACAAACTATTTATTTGGGTAGCATACATATTCTGAATGCCTTCGGCAAAATTCAATTGAGCCATTTTAATCTAGATTAATCTAGATTAATTTCAAGATTACAGTGAGATTAATCTAGATAAAAAAATTAATCTATGCCCACCTCTAGTTTATGTAAATTTTAGGGTTTGTGATGTCATTAATCCAGAAAGAAGCTTGATCTAGTCCATATCAGCTGTTTGTTGCAGTCCTTAAAGGTCCCGTTCTTCGTGATCCCATGTTTCAAACTTTAGTTAGTGTGTAATGTTGTTGTTAGAGTATAAATAATATCTGTAAAATTATAAAGCTCAAAGTTCAATGCCAAGCGAGATATTTTATTTAACAGAAGTAGCCTACATCGAACGTTTGGACTACATTCCTCTACTTCCTTCTTTAATGACGTCAGTAGAACAATTTTTTGACTAACGTCTGCCCACAGGAATGCTCCCTAAACTCCCTCAACTTGCGCACTTCTTATAACTTACTGTGTTTACTAAGCTCCTTACAGTGATTTTCTGAAGTAAAATTGACGCTTCATCTTTTGTGTGATGTACAATAAACTTTATCAAACTCAACAGTATGTGTTTGATCATCATTCCGACCTGGTCCAAAACAGCAGACTTGTAGGCTATTAATAAATAATGGATACATAGGCTACAAGTAGATGACAAATATAATTATTGTATTTAAACTACTAAACTATACCTGTTCCATCTCTATACAGCACGCTGACTCTGTAGGCATTATTGTCTGGCTCTAGAAATGAACACCGTTACTGAGAGTTTCTGATATTATCCTCATTCCGTGAGCTGAAATTGTCCTAGAGACTGAGCGTGAGCTTATGAAGCTCCGCCCCCTGTGCCGGCAGCAGCAGCTTATTTGCATTTTAAAGGGTTAGTTCACCCCAAAATTAAAATTAAGTCATCAATTACTCACCCCCATGCTGTACCAACCCCGTAAGACCTTCGTTCATCTTCGGAACACAAATAAAGATATTTTTGATTAAATCTGAGAGCTGGATCATTCCTCCATAGACTGCCTAAGGGACTGGCTCTTGACAGACCATAAAGTCATTAAAGAAAATGTTTAAATATTCCATGTGCCTACAGTGGCTCAATTATAAGCTTATCAAGCTACAAGACTACTTTTTGTGCGAAAAAAACATAAATATCGACTTTATTCAACTATTCCATTACTTCCTTATGGGCGCATGCGCGAGAACTGAGATGAGGAAGGTCTTCTTCAGACTACTTTTTTGTTACCGGCTGCTCACCGCTTAGGATACTTACCGCCACCTACCGTATAAGATAAGATCCATATATATAAGGCGCTCCGGCTATATCAGCACATCATCTTATACGGTAGGTGGCAGTCATACTCTAGCGGGCACCCACACTAAAATCAGCGCGTTTTTCTGAGCCCCAAAAAATGACAATTTAAACATGCTGTAAAAAATTATCTGTTGGGTATTTTGAGCTGAAACTTCACATATACATTCTGAGGACATCAGAGACTTATTTTACATCTTGTGAAAAGGGGCACTTCGGACGTTTTGCCCGAACCCAGAGTGCTACCCCGTTGTTGTTCAGGGATGTCCCGATACCACTTTTCTCATTTCCAGATACGATGCCGCAGCTTTGGCTTTTGCCAGATACCGATATTAATCCAAAATTTTTATTTTATTTTTAAACTAATAAAAATATAGCAATTTTCTCAATTAGCCCCTTAAAATATACCTTCAGTATATAGTCCACAACAACAGTTGATTATGAAAGATTGCCACCCTTTATTCAAACACTACAATATATATATATATATATATATATATATATATATATATATAAGAAAATACTGGTACTTTAGTAGGCTACTTAAAGCTAACTAGCTACCAACAGGTTTAAAGTTAAAACAATTTAAACAGCAGTATTCTACATTGTAAATACCAGTACAGTTGTTTCTAAAGACTTCGAAAAAAATGTGGTAAATCATCTGAATGCCCATGAAACTGTCAACTTTTATCAAGGTGAAGATTTTAAACAAGTTGAAGTTTTGGATGGCAACATTACCTATGATGAAATGATTAAAACTATTACATCCATGAGCAATGGAAGAGCGCCCGGTCCAGATGGCATTATCATTGAAATGATCAAAGCACCAATGATCAAAGCAGCAGCATTGTGTCCTGCTTTGCTTTCTTTATACAATAAAATATTAGATACAGGTGATTTCCCTGAGGCTTGGTGTGAGGCTGTGATTTGCCCATTATATAAGAGTGGTAATAGAAACAATGTTGAAAATTATAGAGGAATCTCATTGCTTAATGTATTTAGTAAAATTTTTACAAAAATTTTGAACAGGAGACTAACTATTTTTATAGAAGTAAATAACATGTTTTATGAAGAACAAGCAGGTTACAGGTCTGGTTACTCCACAATGGATAATATTTTTATCCTACAGTCGGTTGTTCAGAAATATATTACAAAGCATAAGGGAAGGATGTACTGTATATTTATTGATTTTTCCAAAGCTTTTGATAGTATGCAGCATAATCTCCTGTATTTTACACTTATTAGGAACGGCATTGGTGGAAAAGTTTTTGGTGTACTGAAAATCTATGTATTCTAAACTAAAATCATGTGTGAAAGGAATGGATGGTTTAACTGAGTATTTTGACTGTACCATTGGTGTACGACAGGGTTGTATGGTGAGTCCTCTTTTGTATGGTGAGTTACTCTTTTTCTAAACGGATATATAACTATGCTAAAGGAAAACTGTAGAGGCAAAGGCATTCAGATTGAAAGTATCACAGAAGTACAGACCTTGTTGTATGCTGATGATATGGTTAATGTGTCAGACACAATTGGTGGATTGCAGAAGGAAATTGAACAGCTCGAAACATTCTGTAACCGATACGGTATGAGAGTGAATTTGAGTAAAACTAAGGTAATGGTTTTTAGAAGAGGGGGCTGTTTAAATAAGAATGAAAAATGGCAGTTTGCTGGTGAACAGATTGAAGTCGTTAACGCTTACAAATACTTAGGTATATGGTTTACACCAAAATTATCATGGTAGAAAACTCGACAGCACTTAGCAAATCAAGGAAAGAAGGCAATGCTCTCTTTATTAAGGTTTGTTCGTAAGCATAAAATTAGCTGTAACCAAGCGCTGTATTTGTTTGACCACATGGTTGCACCCATATTGTATTATGGATCTGAGATATGGGGTTTTGAACCAGTGGAGTGTATTGAGAATGTTCAGGTATCCTTCTGTAAAAGGCTCCTTTGTGTCAGCACGGGTGTGAGCAATGTGGCTGTTCTGGGAGACCTGGGTAGATTTGCATTGTCTACTACTTACATGAAAAGGTGCATCATGTACTGGATAAAATTAGTGTCCATGCCTAATTACCGGTATCCAAGAAAATGTTATAATATGCTTTTTCACTTAGATGAGGTAGGGAGAAACTCCTGGGTGTCCTGTATTCGGGTCTTATTGTATACCAACGGTTTATTTAGTGCTTGGGAGGCTCAAAGTGTGGGTGACATAAGAATATTTACATCTATTCTAAATCAACGATTGAGAGAAAGGGCACAAAATGCATGGTACTCATCAGTGCTAGATAATAAAAAGTTGAACATTTACTCACAATGCAAGTCAATGGTGGTACGGGAGAGCTACATTGCATCTTTACACAACATACAGTTGGTACGATCTCTGTTATTGTTTAGATGCTCAGGGCACTGTTTAGCTATAGAAACGGGTAGATGGAACAATATACCTATGTCAGAGAGAATCTGTAATTATTGTAAATTAACTAATACCTTGGTGATTGAAGATGAGAAACATTTTCTCTATGTTTGTCCTTTGTATACTGATCTGCGTAAGAAATATTTGTGTGATCTGACACTTGTGGGTGTTGTTGGTGTTGATTTGTCACAGGTTTGTGAGTCAAAGCATGTATGGAGATTGGCATTGTACATTTATCATGGAATGAAAAAAAGAGCATCTGTCATGCTATTGTGACTTTGGAACTATGGGCCGAGAGGCCGTGTATTCCTGAATAAACTAACTAACTAACTAACTAACTACAGTTTTTTTTAAAGCAAGTAGAATTTCTATAACTGTGTGTTAAACTGATTATCACTCTTGTGTGTGTTAAACACAATCTACTCAATACAGACAGCCTCATTATAAAGATAAACAACAAATTCCCAAAATATATGATCATAATCTATGACAGAAAATGCTATTATAAACTAGATTAGTGAATAATACATATTGCTCTTTGTATTGTTGTAAAATACATTCATGAAAAACAATATAACAAAAATGAAAAAGATAATTATTTTAGAAGTTTAAAATTGAGACTAAGTCTCAAATTGTTCTAAGTGTGTAGCACAGCTATTTAATGAGGCAGCAACAGCAATATTAATGTTAGGAAGCTTTAATTGCGTCACTGCATTATGATATGAATCACTCCAACACAGTGCGGCACAAAGCGCTTATGCACATCCCGAGCGCAGAACGATGCGATTGAAACCACGTGGAGTTACAGCGCGCAGCCGAGTATGCACCCTATGGTATGCACGCTGCGTGTTCGAGTCCGCTTCTGAAAAGTGCAAAGCACAAAGGATATACATATTGATGGACAGTGTATTATACAGTATCTATCTATACAATAGTTTATTGAGCCTTTTCTTTTAACAGTTTTAAATTTCAGTTACTGTGCGCGTGAAGAACAATAGTGCTCTGACTAGTGTTGTGATCTAACCGAGGGCGTAGGGCTGAAGTCAATACCACCTTTGTCGAGTCCAAGACCAGGACTAGTCGAGTCCAAGTCAAGACCGAGTCCAAAGAGGTTCTAAGTTCAAGTCAAGACCTGAGTCCAAAAAGGTTCTAGTCCGAGTCAAGACCGAAGTCCAAAAAGGTTCGAGTCCGAGTCAAGACCGAGTCCAGGACAGGAAAAAAAAAAGTCTTCAGGGCCTGAATTTCATTTTTGCCAAACAAAATTTTTTAATTTATGTTGCTTAAATGTTTGTGCTCATTGCATTTTTTTACAATGGGGTAATGTTGTTAAAAATTTACACAACACAAGGCTTGATTTAAATTGTCAATTAAATTGAAAAAAGTTACACAAATAAATACAATAAAGATACAAATAAAGACGAATAAAGAGAAATATGTTTTGAATAGGTCTACACTAGTCTTCATAGACAGAAACTGAATAAAGTAATCAAATGGAAAATTACACTGGATAGTATTTTAGTCCTGAATAAATTAAACACATGGGCTAATCCTGATTCCTTTTACTTAAAGCTCTCTTTTCTTGTTTTGACGACAAAATTAATGAACTACACATATGGTTTCTGTCACTTTAAGAGCTAAGAGCATAGATTCTCTGTTCATACTGGCATGCGTTTTATGCTTATTAAAGACAAAACCGACTATGTTTAGACCATTATACTCACGAAGACCGAAATTGACACGATTTGAGTGTTAAAGCAATATAGCTAATCCGTGAAAAATAACTTTTGTTACTGGCCAGCTGTTCTTGAGGTGGATTTTCAATGAATGTGCGCATAGTCATCCCAGAGAGCGCGCAAGGACTGATAGTTTAAAATTGCTTGAATGTTAAACTGGTAAGACTTAAAAAGACGTGCAAATGTTAAGCTTTATTCACGATGCACTATTGGCTCGAATGCAAGTGAATATTCCGTCATGTCCCGACTCCTGAACGCGAGTGTGTATTATTGCGGCAGCGCTTGATGCGCCTTCCACAACACAGTTAGAGAGAAGAGAAGACGCGACAACGCTGAACACTCACGCGGTTTGTGTAATTGCGTCTGGCAGATAGTTATTAAAAGAATGATTTGATTTTATAATCTGTGTGGATTACGATTGCGGCAATATCCCACATTATAAATGGGAGACCTGCGGAATTAGAATTGTGCGCAACACCCAGTAACTATAACAGCATGAGAAGACGCGATCCGTTGTAGTGAGCACTTGGTCGGTTAATTTGGGCATTTTCTAAGTTAACGTTACCCTGATAGGCTAGTAATAAATGAACACGCATACAAAAATGTTGGACTCGGTCGAGACCAAACGCCATATTTGGCAAGACCAGTGGCCGAGACCGAGACAAGTCCGAGTCCAAATACCAGCGAGTCCGAGACAAGTCCGAGACCATAGAAAAACGGTCTCGAGTCCGGACTCGAGTCCAAGACCGGACTTCGAGTACTGCAGCCCTGCGAGGGCGTCCGAGTGCAGGCCAGCGGGGGAGTGGGGAGGGGGGACAATCGTACTCGGGCCCGGTTCATGGCAACCGTGCCTAGTGTGAGTACACCCTAACACGATTAAGTTACAGCAATAAAGTCCAGCAAGATAATGTTGTTTTATTCGAAAACATAGACCTTTATCTACAGATAAAGTATAATAGTATTAACATTGAATCATCTTGAAGATAGTTTCATCATTGACTGTAACCGAACGCGACGCGCTGTTTGAGTGCTGAATGGAGAATGACTGACAGCCACGAGAGGGAAAAGTTTACGTGATCTTGAATTTAATGACTTAAATATTAATTTCTCTCTCACATAATGGCTTCAGAACACTTATAATAGAGTGCACGAAAACGTTATGGTATGGTACTTTAGTTTTTGTGCCTTCTGTGGGGCTTAACAATAACATAATAGTATACGCACAATATCGGATGTGGATCAGCCTCGTCTGATCGATACCCGATCCCGCAAAAAATGGCAGGATCGGAGCGAGACCGATCCTGAGTATCGGATCGGGACATCCCTAGTTGTTGTAAGAGTATTTAGGACAAGAAGTGATTGGATATGGGGTTGTGGAGGGATGCTGGGATGCTTCATTCGCAAGAACTGAACAAGTAGTAGCAGAAGAAGAGCGTAGTTCTCGCAAATGCGTCGTGGAAATCTCTTGAACTCTTGTCTCAGGCCCAGAAGGAAGACCTCTGCGAGTCCCATGGCCCAGCCAGTGACATACTCTGATGAGGCGGAGAAATGCAGTGGGTTTCTGTTGCATGTATCATTATACATCACCATGAATGAGCATCAATTTCGCACTGACGAAGCCTGTGTGGCCTTCTTGATTTAATTGTTGTCTGGTCCAGCACTTCGGTGGGCTCGGTCATTGTGGGATTCCAATTCACCCGTGGTATAGTCCTTCGCTGCCTTCAAACAGAACTTCAGAGAAGTATTTGTGCAAGCAGTGTCCGAGCTGTCCATTCATTCATCTATAAATTCATATGCCCTTCAATTTGCGTACTCTCGCCGCCTCCTGCGGTTGGAATGAGAGCACTCTGATCTCTGCCTTCCATCATGGATTGAATTCTAAGAAACGCCACCAGCTGGTTGTGTCCGATGACAGCTGATTCAGCAAACACTTCGGGTTTCACCGCGCCTCACCGCTTGTGATCTTGTTGAACCCACTGTCAGTTCTCCGCCTCCAGCTACTTCAGTCACTCCTCCAGCACCAGTTCCCATGGAAGTAGACTCCACTCATCTGTCCGCTGGTGAGCGACAGTGCCGAGTACAACATTTCCTCTGCCTTTATTGTGCATCTGACAAACACCTCCTCAGTTCTTGCCCTGTTCGTCCACCGCGGCAAGCGGTAAGTGCCATTCAGCTCACTCCGAGGGTTGAACATTTAACACAAACCAGTGTGCATATTATAACCCCCTGTGTCTGTCTCTCAGCCCAAGCCCTCGTCGACTCTGGTTCCGTGGGGAACTTCATATCCAGTCAATTCTTTCAAAAGCTGAATATCCGGCAACGGCGATTGTCTCAAGATCTACCGGTCCATACCATTCAGGGCAAGCCACTGGGAAGAAGTCATATTCGCCTCTACACACCCACTCTCGTTCTTTGCATTGGTTGTTTACACTCAGAGGAGATCTCCCTTATGGTGCTGGAGGAGTCCACTGCGGATATCATCCTGGGATGCCTGTGGTTAGTCCAACATCAGCCAGTACTCCACTGGGGAACCGGTTAAGTACTTTAATGGGGTGAAGACTGTCATATAACCTGTCTCAGTTCCGTTCAGATAAGACCTTCTTCGCTTCGGTCCCGGCCAGTTACGGATGACTGGAGAATTCCAGTTTGCTCTACTTCGGTGGAAAGCCATGAGGTCCAGATCTAGGTTGAGATCCCAGTGGAGTACCGGGCATTCCAGGATGTTTTCAGCAAGCAACTGGCAACCAAGTTACCACCACACATGAGACTGCGCAATTGACTTGCTACCCAGAGCAATCCTTCGCAAAGGTTGTATTTACCCTCTGTCCATCCCTGAACAGAAAGCCATGGAGAAGCGTTAAATGTGGAATAAGCATTAAACCAGCAGTTCATCCAACTATCTACCTCCCCTGCCACTTCGAGTTTCTTTTTTTGTGGCCAAGAAGGACGGAGGCTTCCGTGCTCACACACCATCAAATTCAGCTATCCCCTTCCTCTGGTCCCTGCCGCATAAAGCACGCATATTTCTCTAAACTGGACCTTAGAAGTGCCTATAACCTGATCCAAATCTGGCGTGGTGATGAGTGGAAGACTGCCTTTGTGACCCCTACAGGCCACTGCGAGTATCAGATTATGCCTTTCAGATTGTCCAACGCTTCTGCTGTCTTTCAGGGATATATGAACGAAGTCCTCTATGAATTCCTCAATCATTTTGTAGTAGCCTACATAGATGATATACTCATTTATTCATCGTCCATGTCTGAACATCATCAACATGTCATTCAGGTCCTTGAAAAACTGAGAGAGCACAAGTTACAGTATATCTGAAATTGGAGAAATGCGAGTTCACACGCTTCAACTTCGTGGTATCATATTGTCCCGGAAGCAAGAATTGCAAGGCTGATGCATTGTCACGACTCCATCATCCCTCCATGGAAAATGTCCGGTCTGAGCCAATCCTCCCTCCAGCCGTAATCCACAGTCCCATCGTCTGGGAGATAGACCAACAGATTGCACAGGATCTTGCTCACCAACCCGCTTTGCCGGGAGGTCCAGAAGGGCGTATTTTCATGCCTCCACATCTTCGGACTCCCCTTCTGGACTCAGTTCACTCAGTTCCGGGCTCTGGACATCCGGGTTAGCAAGCATACCCACTCGCTCCTCAGTCAACGGTACTGGTGGCCATCCATCGGCAGAGATGTCTCCAGGTTTGTCCGTGGGTGTTCAGTCTCTGCCATCACCAACACCCCAAGGAGACTACCTTAGGGCAAGCCTTGCAATTCTTGTTCCGTTACCTCTTCCCAGACGACCATGGTCACATTGGAATCGATTTCATGACTGATTTACCCAATTCTGAAGGCTTTACCTGTGTATTCGTCGTTGTGGACCGATTCTGAAAGGGTTGTAAGCTAATTCCTTTACCTGATCTCCCCACAGCGTTAGAAGCAGCTGAAGCACTATTCAACCATGTATTCAGGAACTTCGGTCTCCCAGAGGATATCGTCTCAGACCGGGGACCCCAGTTCATCTATGGTCATCTATGGTCACCATCAGCCTCTCCTTCGGATGCCACCCCGCAGACTAATGGCCAGACTGAACGAAAGATTCAGGAGATCGGACGTTAACTCCGGACGTACTGCCACCAGTACCAAGACAGCTGGAGCCGTTTCCTCCCTTGGGCGGAGTATGCTCAAAACTCCCTGCGGCTGAACTCCACCGGGGTCACCCCCTTCCAGTGTATCTTTGGTTATCAGCCTACACTCTTTCCTTGTTTGGGTGAGCCCTCGGAGGTTCCAGCTGTCAACTTCTGGTTCCATGGCCGCGGGAAGTAGGTGTGCTTCAGGTGCTGCAGCACCCCCTGTTGGCAGTGACAGTGACGTCAAAAAATTATAGCTTATAGATATAAATCTGGGTGTTGTTTCTGTTCCACAACATTGTGTATGTCATGTTATGGGTGTGGGATGAAGAGGGTTCATTTTCAGAAATGATTTAATTAAAAATTATTTAATTTATCTTGTGTGTATTAGCTAATCCGGTGTCTTGACGTGAATCTCGTGATTACTGTTTTTTAGTAATCATGTGATTCGCGTCAAGACACTTGATTGCTAATCATAACGTTAGTCTATCAATATCAGCGCTATATCAATATAATTAGTTAGCAATGACTCAAAAGAGAATTTTGGATTTTTTTCAATCCAACCCCCAAAACCCGAGGCCGAGGACTAGCAAGAATTCTCACTGACTCCTCATCCAGACAAGAGGTAACTACAGCCCCTACGCCCGAGAAAGCGTGCGTTTCGAGTGCATAGCTGTCAACATTGAAAATAAGGGAGATTTCACGGAATCCATCCCTAAAATAAGGGATTTTTTTACACGATTCTTACCCACAAACTTATAAAATAAAGCACTAATCATTAAAAGTCTAAAGAGTTAATAACTAGCCTATGTGTGAGAGAGAAAAAGACAGTGAGTGTATGTGTGTGTGTATGTGAGAGAAAGAGACAGTGTGTCATTTAAAAAACAAAAATATCATAGAGAATGTTTAAATACTAATATCAGATTACGAGGGAAACAGAGGCGGAGAGTGGTGCGATCGGAGGCTGCTTCTGCTGGAATTGATTGGGAGAGGTCGTCTGTGCGCGAGCAGAGCGCGCGCTGACACGGAGTAAAGCCTTTATGCTTTATATCTCAACTATGACAACTGGACAGACCCAGTTCACACCACAAGTGCTCAGGGTCGTTTTGAATTAGGCTATTGTTTTTTGACACTGCTTGTTTTTCATCTTTGTACAGACAATTGCAAGGATCCCATGTCAGGAACAAGTGAATGGTTTATTTTTAATGGCGTCTTATGTTTAACTGTAAACCAAATGAGGAACTCCAACAAAATAATGACTTGAATCAAAATTCTACTAAAGACCAAACAAAATTGTATGGTCTAATTATGACATATTTACCCATAACATATAGAGAGACACTCAGAAACTAAAAGAAAAAGATGTGTGGCTTTACCAAACCAGCACAGCCGCCCTCTCCTTTGTTTGGTGCTCTTCTAGTTACATAGCCGGATAGAAATACTTAAAAAAAAACACTTAAAGAGGAGTAAGCTGGACCCAGTATTGTACAGTAAATATGTAATATGTGTTTTTTTTTTGTTTAACAGTTAAAATTGGGGAAAGAAATCATACTCTTAAGATGGTTCACTTACGATAAAAAATGTAATCATAGAAAGTATACAGTATTTCAACAATGGCAGGAAAGGGAATAACAGCTATATATTTTGGACAAATGAATCAAGAGCTGTATTTTTAGTTGAGGGATTACTACACCAAGAAAAGGAAAACTTCAGAGAATCAGGAAGGAATAGTAATTGACAACATGTACTTACTATACAATTAGGGTTAGGTAGGGTTGCACTAGCCCAACAAAGTTGCAATAATTAGGGAAGCACTAGCACAACAAAGGAGATGATTTGACATTGATTTGACATTTGGTACAACACCAGACCAGACATAGTTTAGGGTTTAGTTTATCTTATAAATAAAGTGTTACCACAGATTCATTTTAGAAACTATGGTCTGAGAATAAGAATCGAAGAATAATAATGAGCCTAAATAGTACCAAATAGTAGCATGTTCTATTTGAGTTACTTTATTTGTCTTAAGAAGTAAGAATTGTGTAGTTGTGAAATGGGATAACAATTAACTTTCTTTTCTTTTTTCTTTTCTTTTTTTTTTTTTGCTTTATCTTGTCAGATGATCATCCTATGTCAGCTTCATCAGTTTAAGATAGCAGTTAATGGATCCCACCTGCTGGATTACAAGCACAGAGTGCAGGACTTGACCTCCATTGATCAGCTGGAGATTCTTGGTGACGTGGAACTGCAGAATGTTCAATTGTGGTGAGATGTAAAACAACCGAAGGATATTTAGATTATTCCTTACTTTTCTTTCCAGTGTTCCACAGCCAATACACGGTTTTGCAGGCATGCACGATACCGGTATCAGTATCGGGCCTGATTCTGTGCTTGTGTACTCCAATACCACACAGCTTGTGACAAATAAACACAGAAAACAGAGAACAGAATGAATATATCAGAGAGGGATGTCTATGAAGTAAATGCTTAAAACGTTTTAAAAATGGACGCCTATATAGCTGGTGTACACAAGCTGATAAGTGCCGCAAGCTTCTTGAGATTTCAATAGCAAATGAAGTAAAACAAGTTACTAACATTTAAACCAAATTAATCAGTGTTTTTGGACTAATCAGTTCAATGAATGGTTCAATTGCTCACTCATAAAGACTGTTGCCCCCTATTGGCTTAATGATGCAAGTTCAAGACACGGACAAGAGGAGTGATACAAACGGTGAAAAGTCTGCTGAAACTGGTGAAATATTCGAACACATTTAAGGTGTTATAATACATATTCACCTTAACCAAATACATATTCATACAATAATACAAATATGGAAATATAAGTGGAACTTATAGTTTCCACTGTAATAGCAAAGAACATATATTTGTGTTATATAAGAACACATTGTAATAATGTAAAGCTCATCCTGGGTACAGTATGCAATACCTACTCTTCTTCTCATAAAGCCCGTCTACTTTGGATTTGATTGGTCATCTCAAACATTTTGACATTGACAAGCAGTGTTGTTAGTCTGCTGATGAAGCAGCTTAGATGAGGTTGTTTATCATGGCAATGTGCAATATCACTGCAGCACCAAAGTAGAGTTAATATTAGGCAATTATTTCACAACCTTCATTATGTACACTTCAAAATACACACTTCGGGGACCTCAGTGGTGGGTACGGCCCTGATAACAGGACAAGAAATTTACTGTGTGCAAACATCCAAAGCTCGCGCCTCTTAAACCACATCTAGACAGTGCTTGAATACTGAATTAAATTCTTTAAGTCTTCTTGCACTTTTTTTTTAAATTATGTAAAAATGCCCATACTGGCGAGTATCCTAGTGAACATAGTTGGAAATATCCTAACTGAATGTAAACAGTTGAGAAATAAAATGCATCACTATGCCTGTCGCGATGGTCACAATAAATTAATCGCATGATAAAACAATGAGCTCGATAATTTTTCCGGCTGCGATAATTACCATTTGCATGCATGTTTGTTTTCCTCGTCTGTCTGCTCTCTTCTCTCTACCAAAGAGACTCAGAGGACAACTCTGGTTCCTTAGCATAGGAGGAGTGAACTAGACCTTAGATTCTCTGCCCGAGCTCGAACTTTAATTTATCCCATGATCTAGAGTCGTGCACTCACAACACTATGATTTTCATTCAAGAACAACTAAAACAAAATAGAAAGTATCAAAAATAGCAAATCCTCTAATTATAACAAACAAAGTGTGGATATTATGAAAGATTCATTGTGCAGAAAGCTTCATTGATAATAACAGTCATATACAACGCTTTTGCCAAAGCGTAGACATCCAATGCACATGGCACCCTTTAGCGTCAAATGAGACGCAGATATATATGAACCAGAAGGTGCCTCCTAGTGGTCTAACCCTAACCCTACCCCATACCTAAACCTACAATAAACGAAGTGACTCAATTGACGCTAAAGGGTGCCATGTCGACGCCTTGGGATAAGAATGTGTTGGATTACGGTGAACTGTCAGCTTTTAGGGAATTATTAAGGTAGCGCACTTTGCGCGCATTTAGTCATGCCAAGCCATGCGCAGTAGCCTGCTTGCTTTTGTGTTAAATTAACAGTGGTTTGTGTGTTAATGCTTTAATAACAAATAATTTAGGGTAAATAGTTTAGGTCGTGTTTTGTTTATATCCATTTTAATTATTATTAATTATTTATTCAAGTGCATTTTTTGTTAACAGAGAGTGAGAGTCCATTGCTTTTATTGTTTTTGGTTGTTTTGTTCATTTCTTGTGGATATTTAAAATGCTTTCCATTTTCAGTGTTAAATAGTCTTTAGAAATAAAAGTTAATTGATCTTTGAAAAGGTGTACTTGCATTATTATGCCATTATCATTATATTAGATGCAAATAATGTTCTATCGCAATATTTCATGGACAATTTATCGTCCAGCAAAATTTGTTATTGTGACAGGCCTATGTGTAACAGAACATTTGAACCATGTATTCGTCGTAAAGGGACAGCACAGCTCTAATTAACCAGCTTAATAAACCATCAGCTTAACTGATGTTAATCAAACAAAAGACAAAAAATAAATCGCTATTTGCTCTTGACTGAATGACTTTTGAAACTTTAATAAAAAATGATCTATAATTAATTTATGCAGTGAAGACTATAGTATGCAGTGTTATTTTACATTTGCTTTATTCAAATTCTGTACCTGAAAACTACTGTTAGACCTGTTATTATTTAATTTAATAAATTAATTAAAGTAATTAAATAAGTAATTAAATGTACATTAATTAGGCTTGTAGTTTTTTTTCTGTTATTTCACTGGTATCTAAACATTTGAACCACTGACCCAACCTGGCAAGTAGAAAAAAAATCCTTAGCACCGAGCCCTGCTGAAGCAGCTCTAAATATACTCCGGCTCTAAATGTCTGTGCTATTAAATGAAAGGTAAAATATGATGAGGAGGTAACACTTTACAATAAGGTTCATTTATTAAACATTAGTTCATGCATTAACTAACATGAACTAACCATTTGTTACTGTATTTGTTATTCTTTGTTAACGTTAGTTAATACATTTTAGCTGTTCATTGTTTGTTCATGTTAGTTCACAGTGCATTAACTAATGTTAACAAGATTTTAATAAAGTATTAGTAAATGTTGAAATTAACATTACCAAAGATTAACAAATGCTGAAGAAGTATTGTTCATTCTTTGTTAATGTTAACTAATGTAGTAACTAATGAACCTTATTGTAAAGTGTTACCGATGAGGAATAGAATGAACAGTGAAAGTAACAGAAGCTTGTACAATACATTTTAACAGGCATAATTAAGCATGAAAATAACATAAATATATATTTGCTAAACAAAATTAAACCAATTAATATAATTCTTTTTTGTTTCTCCACCTAATATATTTATAAATTACAGAAATGAAAATACAGGTATTGGTATCAGCGAGTAGGCCTACCAAGAATATTGACACCAGCCTACACTGAAAAACATTTGGAGTGAAATTTACTTAAAAAAGATAGGCAACTTTTTCCACACAGAAAGTGCTTGTAATCTTTACTCGGGCTATTTCTAAGTAATATTTACTTACTAGAACCACTTATTTTTTATGTAAAATACACAAGTAAATTGCACTGGCAATATCTCATCTATAGATTGTAACTTTCACTCAGATTACCATTGCATCCTATTACAAAACCCAAGTGAACATTGCTGATAGTTCTTTGTTTTTCTTTATCATCTTTTCTTTGTTATATTCTATGTAATTATTAAGTATTATTTATTATGAATGTACTAGTTAATTTTAATCGAATTAAGTAAATATTTGTATTATTCTATTAAATAATAATAAAATAAAATAATAAAAATAGTAAAAAATAAAATCCAAAACAAATATATTGCAGCTTAAGGGACACTTTTATTTCACAGTCAAAATGGCATAGATATATTTAAAATATCTACGTAACATTATAACCACAAAAACATTGCCATAGAACTTCTTGTTGTTCTTGTTCTTGACATTCTCAGGTGATTCAGAACAAACAGAGCTTATATAAAACTGACCAACACTTGAAATCACTGACAAAATCTAAAGAGATTGTTTGTGCAGGACAAAAGCACAAAATAACACTGGTTAAAATAACACTCGATCGCTGAAAGTTTCTTGCGGAGAGACTGGACCTTTGGTGACATTTTAAGGGTGTCAAGCTGAAGAAACAGCTTCTGAAATACTTCAAACGTATATTTCAGTGTCAGAGGGTAACTTAAGTTGACGGCATAGATGACACCCATGAGCAGGAGGCAAGCATTTGTCACACTTCTGCAGTCCTCCAGAACTTCTGTCCCCTCTATGATGACTGACGGGAACTTGGTTTTCCTGTGCCACATTGGGATGGATGACGATGATCTTCATCATGTGATTACTGCAGTCCTCTTTCAATGCTTCTTGGCTGACGTCCTGTGAAAACAAACAAACCACAATTAGAAATAACTAAGAATAGATTCCAAGTAAAAGAAAAGTTTAAGAGAAAAACATTTGAAAATAAAAACAAGGAGGTATACTCAATTTAGTATACTCAAATCAAACAATATTCATATGGCACTTTTCATACGTAAAGAACGTGCTTCACAGAGGCTGACCCTGAAACAAAGAAAGTCACTTTTGGGGGCCATCCAGACTGAGAGGGGTCAACGACCACAGGGAGTGCCGACACAGTGACCACCCTGGCCTGGGCAGACAAGAGGTTCCACACAGAGGTGCAGAGCCCTCCAGCCACCCAGGCTGGAGCTGTCCACTGGACGGTCACCCGGGTTGGTAGACCAGAACACTCCCAGTGTGGAAGGTCCCCATGGGAAACACTGGAGCTGAGAACTCACGGGATTAAATCAGTAAAGGTATAATCAAATTAAATACTCTTTTGCTCATAAAGATAAAGTTAATAAGTGATTGTTAAATAGTCAAGAAAAAAAACTGACAAAAGGCAAGTTAAAGTTTAAGGCAGATAAGATAAAGATTAATTATGGTTTAAAAAATAAAGGGTATAGAGCATAAAGATTTAAGAAATCAATTAAAACCCTGATTAAAAATATGCATCTTATGCTTTTTTTAAAAACATCACGAGTGTAGAGAATCTTTGACCTTCAATATAATACCACAAAGTGAAGACCAGATCATAACAATCATAACTAGACAATCATTTTAATATAGTCATGATGATCATCAGATACCTGATAGTCTTTGATCAGCTCCACTCTCTCCAACTAACTCCAACTCAACTAAGCAATGGATGATAATGTCGCTTCTGCCATCAACATGATGCTATTAAACACAAAAAGAAAATGTATTGCAGAAAATATATAACATAACATATACATAAAATAACATATACATAAACATATGTAACACATATACATAACAGCACATGCAGATGTAAACAGACAGTTACCCATGGAGAATGTAAGCCTGCAACTGCATTCAAACGTTGTGAAGTGTGCAACTTAACATGAATTTCTCAACGAAGTGTGTTGAGACAAGAGTCAATGTCTAGTGCATGTCATAATCTTCCTGTTTCAACTTTAGTGTGAATAGAAAACGCTTCAGACGATTCCAGTGCATGAGGAACTGAACAGATCAACTTATTCGAAATCAATTTAGAAAGATCATCTGACAACTTGTTTGATGATTCTCTTTCTGTTTTAAAGATGTTTTCTTTGGTTTGTTTGACTACTCAAAAGAGAAAACAGGACAATATTACATCATTAATTTGTGTTTCCTTCTAGCTAAATTTCATATACATAAGCAAAAATTTACTGGTTCAAAACCTCTCTTTTCTTTATTCAAAGATGATCTAGACAGATACATGGAAACTATCCAAAGTTCTGTGAATCCCACAGCAATGAAAACTGTATCTCTATATTCATCCTTTATGTCCTCTTAAGGTCTGCCAACCATCAAAATGTGGATCATGTCTGAGAAGAACCGCGTAAATGTGGGGAGGGGCTTTGACGTCATGCTCCGAATGCAGAGAAGGTTGCCATATTCACTGATGTCACTCCATTACATTTTACTTGGAAATATCAACTAATTAAGCCAATGAATTGGTTTAATGAATATTACTTGGACCGAATGATTCAATTTACATACAAACCTGAGGACACATAATTACAAACAATCACCAAGTAATGCACTACATGAAAACTGCTATTTTAAAGTAATTGCACTGAATTGGTATTTTTTTGTAGAATTTATATAGATAATTGAAATAATACAGGGCCAAAAAATCATTTTTTTTTCAGTGTAATTGTGGAAAAAGTGGTATCGGTGCATCATAGTTTTAAAGAACATATGGTTCTGAGTTATCAAGTCTAAAACAGATGTACATTACAATGTACTATGTATGTAAAAGAGGTTAACTATATTTTACTATATTAATTATTTAACTATATTAAGGGCTTTTTTCAATCACAACTCACTTTTTTGCTAATCCAAGTTTAGCCTCTTCACGCAATGAAAACAAGAAAGTAAAAAAAACATCTACTTTGTTTGCTTGATTGCGCTAGCACAGTGGTTCTCACATAGATATCGTATAGAAACTAGATGCCCTATTGGCCGCTGGGCACTGAGAAAGTTTGTGTTGCATAGCAGCAGCAGATGCCAGAGCACTGTGCAACATATTTCTGCTCAAATCGGCAGACTATCGCTCAGGAATTACTTTTCACAAGTAAGATTTAACATTTAACATTACCGGAATATTGGTTGTATTTTGTGAATAAAATATCCCATGTGTCCTGTATCATAGCTACATGTATGACCTTTGCAGCAAAAAAACCCGCATGAAAATCAGTTCGGTATTCAGTGAGATATAATTCATTAAATCCGCTGACAGCTCATATCACCTGCCAAACAGCTTATACTGAGCGGAGCGAATGACCGGTTTAAGATGGCGGCCCCACGGCTCGTCCATGCCAATAGGCTGTAGCGGTCGATAGGGCATCTATCTGATGTCTATGGGTTCTCAAACCTGTCCTGGAGGAGCTGATAAGTTGAATCAGGAGTGTTTGATTAGGGAGACAGGTTTGAGAACCACTACTCTAGCAGAGCAGTAGCCTGTGAGAATACTGTAAGATGCATTCTAGGTTTACATAACTGAATTTCACTTGATTTTTCTTAGATTAGTTTGATTAAATTCAAATCTCAAATAATAATAGCATGTTCATAGGCATCTCTTGGTAGTATCATATTTCCCTTGATATCTGTGACAAGGACATGTTGGTGAAATGTTTAGAATAATTGATGGGATAATTTTCTCAGAACTAACTTTACATGTCTTCTTAGCCTTTTTTTAATTGCTTACCCAGCTGGTTCCAATGTGATTTTATAAGGGATATTCTAAATTAAGTCAAATTCATACAGGTGTAGTTCATGGCTGCGTTTCCTGATAACCTTGTCTCTTGTCTACGAAGACTCTAGTAAAACTTAACTAAAGGTATACCATTTCTATGTGTGTTCTCCCGAACCATACCTTATTTTAGGAAGTTGTTTAAGATATACCTTCTTACGTGTGACTTTACCAGGTGCTGTCAGTGGTGATGGTGCTGAATTTGTTGATATCGAATGGCTAGAGAATCAATTATTCATCCTCATGCAGGAGATGCTTCTCTGCGTTATGTGAGAAAGCGGTGTTCTTTATGAAATAATCACTTCAGAAATAGTGGAAATTGCATATATTAGGATTAATGGGATATTATAATCCAAACTATAGCTTTGCCTTCAAATTTTTTAATTGTATCATATATTGCTGCCACAATAACGGCCCATTACAAATGTTTACATGCTTTCTTCTTTCTCCTTTTTGTTTGCTGAGGTGGAGCTGTGATGAAATATTGTTCTTTCCAGCACTTCAGTAGCCTAATAAAAGTGTACTCCGTATGTTGCAGTGCTCGGTAGTGATCAAAAAGGATTTAAACAGTTTGAAACAAAAGTTTGAAGTGATCTCATCTTGTAAATGGATTCGGATGGCAGTTAAATCACCACACGACCTTGGTTTTTGTCAAAAAACAGTAGCCTAGGTAATTTAGCCGGAGATTCTTACAGCAGTGGTGGGTTAACTTCAGAATTATATTTGTATATTGAGATGTAAAGACATTTTTTTTTTTTGCAGTGATGGCCACCTGTTTACATCAGGCAAAGCCTCGATCCAGACAGACCTTCCGAACATATGACTTACAGAAGATATACTTAACTAAGAACGTTTCAGGAAACACATCTTAAGATACATCTTTAAGTACATCTTAAGAATGCCGTAGCGTTAAGATTATTTCGGAAACGCAGCCCATATCATTGTTTGTTAAACATACCTTTAGTAAATGTATGACATCTAAAGTATCCAAATACTACCTACATTTTGTTTAGTTTATCTATTGTTTTATAATTTATAGCCTAACGTCTTTTGTGAAATATTTGTTTTGAAAAATGTAATGAAATGACATTCATGCATTAAATGTGGCTCAAATGTTACAAAATATTTATTGTTTGATTATGACCAGATTTTTTGGGAAAGACTTGCTTTATAGAGTAACAAAGTTGTTACACTATAATGTTTATGGTAGGTTTATTTTAACGGATAGAGACAGAATATGAAACAAACAAATTTTGAAAAAAATTTAAAGTACAGTATATAAAGGTTATAAATTGATTAGCATTTGATCGAGTGAAATAAGTATTTGATCCCCTAACAACCAGCAAGAATTCTACCTCCCACAGATTGGTTATTTGGGGCATGCCAATGGCGTTCAAGGTTTAGCTAGCTTCGGCAGTAATGGTGTTTTCTAGTCATGTAAGAAAGAATGTATTTATACATAGTTCCCACATGACATCACAACATACGGGCATTTGCCGACCCGGCGCCATTGCTGAGGGCAAAACATTAGAAGAAGCAATACGAGTTAAACGAAGTGAAATGAGTGTCATGCTAAAAAGTGAAAATGGTCATCTCCTGCTGGGTCAATGGATGTTCAAATCGTGCCGGAGGTTCAGTTAAATTGGGATTTTACAGTATACCTATCATTACACTCCATATGGATGAGAGAAGACTAAGCTTTTGTCAGAACAACAACAGAGTTTATGGCTGGCGAGGATAAACAGGAAAGAAACTCACTCAAATCACGCAAGAATTTGTTTGACAAAAGCACAATGTTGTGTTTTATTGCGAGTGTAAACAAATATAAGTTAATACTTTGCAGTTTGAATAATGTCCTGTATGAACAAAATGACAGAGGTATTAAAAACATACAAAACAACATTGTTTCCACTGTTCGATCTCACCTGCAACTGTCTCTCTCTCACATACACACACACATTCCAGCATTGCAATCTCAGATTATGTCCCTAAAGAAGAAAGAGTATAAAGTAGTTCCGGATTATATTAATTAATTTGCACGCGAGTTATATATTTTTATAGTCATGCACCGAACTGGTTTGTTTCAATACGAATACATGTACAGTTCCACCCCTATTCTTCAGTGTACTAAGTACATGCATATTACAAAAAGCACCGGTGACTGTTTTAAGGGGAACATAGGAATTAAGTTGTGCAGGCTATGGCTTTTTAATAGACAGATAGTCTAGCATCATGCTACTTCGCTATGATGACTAAGTTACTTTTCCATTGATTGCACTTGAGCAAACGTCACCAAACCAACCCTCGGCCCATCTGATTGTACGCCTCCAGTGATTTCCAGGCTCGGAATTGCTCACATGTGTAAAAACTCCTAGCCAATACCAGATAAAGGTACACATGAAAATACTGTATCTGAGGCAAAGCTGCATAATCAGGGCTCAGTGCTTCCTTCATTACTGCATGGAGGATGGAGGATGGTGTACAGATCACCGAGGGCGGGGTCTATGCCACAACCACACTGTCAATCAAACCTCTTGCTCAATTCTACGTCACAAAGCGCTGAATCTTAGAACAGCTCGTTCTGAGACAGTGCTTATGATTTATTAAGATTGTAAAAAAAAACACTGGGTGGATTTTTATCATTCTAGGGTGGTTTTGCTCACACACTGCCAACAGACATTTATGTTCAAACACGATGTAAAAGTGAATTTTCCATAATAGGATTGTTTCGTCTGAAAGAAGAAAGCAATATACACCTAGGATTGCTTGGGGTGAGTAAATTGTGGGCAAATTACTCTACGTAAATTATGTCAACTCTAATTTTGTAAATTTTTATTAAATTAAGTAAAATCAAAACACCTCAACAAGTTTATTAAATCCATACCAGAAGTGATATTACAGTGTAGTAGATAAAGAACAATCCTCCACCAAATTGCCATACTCATCTGAATCCTTGGTCAATCTGGGGTGGGGTGATGAGTCCTTAAAAAGATAGATTAATTTTTTACAATTCCTTTACACAATAGTAAACAAAACGTATTTAAATTGTACCAACATTTGCCATTATAAAACATTCCGACATGAAAAAATGGTCCCCAATAGCTCCCTGGGCGCCACTGCCCACTGACACCGGGTGTGTGTGTGTTTAAAACTCACTGCTGTGTGTGAATGGATGAAATAAAGAGCACAAATTCTGAGTATGGGGACACCATATCACATCACACAATTGTAGCTTTAAAAAAAGAAAATTGGTACACCAAAATCAAACAAATTATCTAATAATTTTACCTGTAGCCACATTTATCCTGTTATGACATGTCTGAGGGTCTTTCCCTTGATGTTTTTCCGTGACCTAAATAAAGGGCTGATGATGGTGACATGTTCTCCTTTCTTTGTCACTTTAGGGGAAGAAACACAAAAGGATAAAAAGTTACTCAGATTTGTCAGTGGTAGAGGATATGACTTTTGATGATAAGTATAATACCTTTAATAACATAATATATTAATCCCAACGTAAAGTTTAGAAGCAATGGTTAAAATTGACTTACATCTTAATGAAGCAAAATTGAACCTATTTTCTTTGTTAGCGCATATTACTACTCTTGTGGTGAACAATTAATCCGATGCAAGTAAATATATATAAAAAAAAATTTTTTCTTGGTAATCTTTAATCAAAATCTGAAAAGTTACTTCCGGTCTGGAATGGTTTCTTTTTCTGATGACGTAGGTTTCACAGCTTGGGTGGGGAAATGCTTAACCACTCCCCTCAAACCGTTTGTTTGTTAGTTTGCTATGAGCGAAAGATTGAGAGGAGGAGCGCTAGAGTAAAACCCTGCCCTCTGTTCAATATTCCGTTTCACTTGGAAATACGTCACAGCACTGGAGAAAAATCAGAGCCCATCTAACGAGAGCCTTGGCTCTTCCTATTATCCCCATTGTGTATCATCTTGGTTGCAGTTCCATTAGAATTCCACTGGAGGTGATCGCGGGCGAGAGCAGAATGAATGGGAGTCTATGGGCTAAACGGCTAAATGTGTCTCTTTCACCTGCTTGTCGTTAAATTAACATCGATTTTATTGTTGATTCCGCAAGTTCAATATAGATTATAGGCCAAAAGTGAATGAACGCTCTTTCACCTGCTTGTCGTTAAATTAACATCGATTTTATTGTTGATTCCGCAAGTTCAATATAGATTATAGGCCAAAAGTCGAATGAACGAGTACTTATGTCCTTTTGATTTCTTACAGGTTAGGCCGTTGTTGGCCAGAACACGCTAGCATTCTGCTATTGTGTGACGTCATCACATTTTTGAACGGATTTTTAGAATAGATAAATGAACTTAAAAATTTAATTTTCAGCTGAGTGTATTATCTTAGCACTCCCTTTTAAATGCAACTTTCAAATTACTTGAGAAAAAATTACATCCTGAGAAAAGTGGATTTCTGGGGGTGAAACCCCATTGACTCCCATTCATTCTGCACTCGACCGCGAGCGCCCTCGCATGGACAGAGACGTGTTACTGCAGCCAGTCCAGAACCCGGAAGTAACCAGAAAAATCGTTTGCAACTTCCGGTTCACAGGGACTTTACATTTTGGGGGCCGACCAAGATGGCGGTGTGAATGGACTGACTTTTCGAGCTCTCAGCACCAACTTTAGTTAAGAAGGATAACAGAATTTTAGAAAGAGGTTTCAGAGTTGAGCAAACCTGAATATCATTTTGAAGGTTTTTTTTCTCTTTGTTGCTTCCTTTTGTTAATGTAAAATGCCTAAATCGGCACAGAAACGCCCAAATGCTCTTAGCAAAGCAGCAAACATTGACGACGTTGAAGTTATCACCGATCACGATTACGATGGAATGATTCACGACCTGAACAACAAAGACGAATTTCCTTCACTTCCTATAACACCCAGTAAACCTCCATTAGCCAAAAAACCTACGATCTCACAAACCGGTCCGGATTTGAAGTCTGACGAGATCGTTGCTAAACTGGCTAATCTCATAAACACCAGAAGCGATGCTCTAGAAGAGATGGTCAAAGCTACACGCACAGAAATCAAGGATTTAAAAGAAAAGATGTGCAGTATTGAAAGACATGTGGAGAAGAGCGAACAATCTACCCTGACTTGCATGAATCGTGTGACCGATCTGGAGCGATATGGTAGAAGATGGAACATAAAACTACACGGTATCCCAGAGGCAGTGAAGGAAAATATTCGCGAGTAAGTGATTCGCATCTGCCAAGAAGTGTTACCTCAAGATAGGGATCAGCTGCCAGCGGCGATAGATATCGCGCACCGTGTAGGTTCCAAGCGTCCAAACGAATCGAGGCCGCGAGCTGTCATCATTCGCTTCGTTGTGAGGAGATATAGGGAGGCAGTGTGGAAAGCTGCAAAAAACAATCCATTCCTTCAGAATCATGGCTTGCACTTCACTGAAGACTTAACGAAGGAACATAGGGAATCAAGGCAGAAACTGTGGCCATTGATTAAAAAGGCAAGAGAGGATGGCAAGTCGGCATACTTCGTTGGAGGTCGAGGCTTTGTTGACGGCGTGGAAATAACATGAGTAATAGACAAACGTTATACTATAATCCATCCGAGACGCAAGGTTTGTGCTGAGGTTCAGAAATAAGTGGCGAGCAAAAAAAAAAAAAAAAAAACTTTCATGTGTTGTTGATTGGGCTATCTGTTATGCTTTAAATTCAAAAGTCAAGAAAGTTCCTAATGTATCCAAATGTACCTGTTTTAATGGGTGCTGATCTTGATTTTCATTACCTTATATTTTTCTACAGATTTCATTCATTATATTTTGTATGTTCAACTTGTTCTGTTAAGTCTGTGGGATTTATCTCTTATATCTTTTAACGCTAGGGGGTTGCGTAACAATATTAAAAGAAAAGCATTATTTTTGTTTGCTAGGCAATACAGAGCTGATTTCTGTTATATACAAGAAGCTCATTCGGTTAATGATGATGTCAAATTTTGGAGTGGTCAATGGGGGTCTTCAATATGGTTTTCCCATGGTTCCGAACATTCAGCAGGGGTAATAACACTTAAGAATAGATTTAATGGTGAAGTTGTGCAGTCATTGTGTGATTCAGAAGGTCACTTTGTTTGTTTGCTACTTAATTGTAATGATATTTATATTATTACAGCTAATATCTATGGGTACAATAGGAAGTCAGAAAATGACAATCTTTTAGGGGTTTTAGAGAATACTTTAAAAAGTTGGTTAGAGAAATTTCCAAATGCTTATATTATAATTGGAGGGGATTTTAACATTGTGCAGGATTATGCTGTTGATAAATGGCCACCAGGACGTCCTAAATCTACAAACACTAATCTTAAAAATGTCATGGATGCATTTAATCTGATAGATGTTTGGAGATTTAAATGTCCTAATAATATAGTCTTTACATGGAGTAACAAATCAGGTTCAAATCAGTCCAGAATAGACTATTGGTTAGTTTCTGAAAGTCTTGACAAAGATGGGATCGATGTAGATATCTTACCTACTCCATTAACAGGTCACAGAGCTATTTATATAAAAGTGAAGCTGTCTCATAAAATAGTTAATGTTAATTCTTCATAT
This sequence comes from Hybognathus amarus, assembly GCA_030378365.1. Taxonomy (NCBI): domain Eukaryota; kingdom Metazoa; phylum Chordata; class Actinopteri; order Cypriniformes; family Leuciscidae; genus Hybognathus; species Hybognathus amarus. The sequence continues at coordinate 52,806 of JAQIUQ010001393.1, read as the reverse complement.
TGGAAACTTAATAATTCCCTTCTGCTGCATAAGGAGGTCCAAAAGAAATTGGCAAATATATGAGAAAATATGGTTCATTTGTAGCCAAAAGTAAAAGATCTGAAGAAACTAAAATAATAACGAGAATAACAAATTTGTCTCAGAAACATCCAGATTCTCTTCTAGAGGATGAAAAATTAGAAATGGCTGACTTAACTAGTAAATTAGATGATATGTATAAGAAAAAAGTAGAGGGTGCCTTTATTCATTCTAAAAGAAAGTGGCTTGAGGAAGGGGAACAAAACTCGCATTATTTTTTCAGTTTAGAAAGGCGGAATTTTGTTAGTAACACTATTAATAAGTTAAACATTGATGGGGTTACAACGGATAATCATACAGTAATTTCTCAGTACTGTAGTAAATTTTATAAGAAGTTATATACCTCTAGTTACTCTCAGGTGACCGCTGATGCCTTCTTAAACTCGTTGCAAATTAAACCCATTGAGAAATATGAAAGGGAATCTTGTGATAAACCTATTACAATATCTGAATTGTTGGAAGCAATTAGTCAGCTGAAAAATTCCAAATCACCAGGTACTGATGGTTTGACATCTGAATTATATAAATTATTCTCCAAAGAATTGGCTCCTTTTCTTGTAGAAGTATTTGCTGAAAGCTTTGAGAGACAATTTCTTCCACCAACTCTAACACAAGGTTTAATTACATTGCTCCCTAAACCAAAAAAAGACAAGCTATATATTGATAATTGGCGCCCGATTTGTTTATTAAACAATGATTATAAATTGCTGGCCCTAATTTTAGCTAGAAGATTAAAAAAAAGTTTTGGATTCCGTAATTGATGAATCACAATCAGGATTCATGAAAAATCGACATATAACGAATAATGTAAGATTAGTGTTAGATATCCTGGACTATCCAGAATTGATTAAGGATAATGGGTTTATATTTTTAGACTTTTATAAAGCATTCGACTCGGTAGAGCATCAGTTCATCTTTGACACGCTTAAGAAATTTGATTTTGGTACTTTTTTTTCTACAGCAATTAAAACCCTTTATAACAAAGGAAACTGTTCTATCAAATTATTAAATGGTACTTCCCCAGATTCGATATTACTAGAGGAATTAGGCAAGGGTTCCCTGTCTCTCCATACCTCTTTCTGTTAGTGAGTCAACTTCTTTCTTCTCATATTAAATCAAGTCCAATGAAAGGTATCACTGTATTTGACAGAGAGATCAAAATAACCCAATTGGCAGATGACACTACGCTTTTCCTTCAAAACAAAGACCAGATCGTAGTGGCTATTGAATTAATATGTGAATTTTCAAGGGCATCTGGTGTCTACTTGAACGTGGCTAAATGTGAGCTTATGGCCATTGAGGAATGTTCTGAAGCATCTTATAATGGTAATCCCTTAAAATCTGAGGTGCAGTATTTGGGAATAAGCATTACTAAAGATCAGCACAGAAGATGTTTATTAAACTTTAATCCTATTAAGTCTAAAGACTAAAAGAAAACTAAACCATTGGCTTATGAGAGATCTCTCTTTAAGGGGCAGAGTTTTACTTACAAAGGCAGAGGGAATTTCTAGACTGACTTATGCAGCAATGGCTTTGCATTCTTAAGCCTTGTTTATACTCAGACACGTCCGCAAGAGTGCGAAGGGCGCGCGGTAAAAATGACGTCATTGCGGTGTGGGCGGTCGCGCGCGTTGGGTGCGCAAGAAGCCATATCGCCTGGCGGTGTGCACGGCACTTTTTGTAACTTTGCGCACGGCGCCGCATGCGACAGATGGACGACTACGAGCCGAATCTGGCCGAACTGGTACGATCTGTACCAGCATGTTTATGATCCAGAGACATTTGCATTGATGGGCGACCATAACATCTCATTTTGTGAACAGGAACACATTTGCATTAAGAACCTAGTTTGCACTTGTCTAAAGTAATTGGTTACATTTACAAAATAAGCCTACAATAGCAGAAGTAAGCCCTGCTAGTAAAATTAAGGATTAAACACTCGAATAAGACTTAAGTTGTTTAAGTAGTTTACATGCAGTGAAAGTAGCCTACAATAAACCTACTGCATTTACTCTTATGAATTAGCAATTAATAAACTACTAATAAACGGCAAACTACTTCACTGCTGATTCCTGGTGGTTTAGAGGATAATTACTCCCGAGTTCGCCCCCTGTCGTTTCACAGAATAGCACAACGGCGAGCGCGTCAAGTATAAACACCTCGTCCGTTTGGAGAGGTGCGCACGCAGTCAGCGGAGACTCGCGTAAACAGGGCCTAAGCCTATAAACAAGGCTTAGGCCCTGTTTACACGAGAACGCTCGCGGGTGAAAACGTAAAAATATTTATCGGATGTGCCTTCGTTTACATGGCGACGGCGTTTTTGAGGCTTAAAAACGCAAAATAGTGTAATCACCCTCCAGAGTGGAAATCTTAAAAACGCTCCACCGTCGCGTTCCCTTGTAAAGGGTAAAAACGCAAAAGTCTGCTTGACAGTGAAGGTTGTGCGCAGGCGCGTGGACTTGGTGTGATGCACTCCTAGCCGCCTGAAGTGCATACTACATTGAATTTCACAGACTTTTGCGTCACCATTTGCACGCGAATTTCCCATTCAAAACGCTCGTCTAAACGCAGAATAAAAAGTGATGACGCAACGCTACTTTTGCGTTTTCTCTTCAGAATCGTTTCCATGTAAACATAGCCTTAATAAAAAAATATGCAAAGAAATAGATAAAATACTATTTGACTTTATCTGGAAAAACAAAATACATTACATAAAGAAAACAGTTAT
>JAQIUQ010001393.1:0-45000 GCA_030378365.1 Hybognathus amarus | reverse complement strand
CATTTGGCATGCCCGCCCGTTTCGCCCGTAAAGGTAATGGGCGTTAATCTTCGGACAACGTGAGCGACAGTTTAGCCAATCACAACACACCGGCCCAAACGAACCCAATCTGACCCACAACGTCATTCTGAGGGAGTGTTTTCATAGACTCAGGAAGTCATCCGCTCGTGCAGGGGACAGAGGAGAGCGCGGCTGACAATAAAGGTGAAATTTATGAAAAATAAGACTTTTAAAAAAAGAAAAACCACGGATACATGTTATATTGCACCCCATAAACACAATCATGCAAAGAAAAAGAGCAGTAAACCCGCCCTTTAATTATATATTATATCTAGAGTGAGGGTAGGTAAGATTTCCTTGAATGTTCGTCTCCAAAGAGACTTGTTCGACTTCCCACAGGGAGAGCAAGATGGCAGAAAGCAGGCCAGTTAAGGAATACAAGTGTTCACAATAGCCATTACATTCTGCCACTGAAGCTGATGATCTGGAGACCTGCTGGTGAATCGAGAATCAGTCAAATGCTTAGCAGCCATACACTGATAACAAAAGCATTCAAACTCCACGTACTTAAGTGATGCTATAGTTACTTGTATTTGTGTGTGACTGCATTCCCCTGCCAGAAGCAAAGCGTGTCAATAGGCCCTAGAGGAGACCGGGTCTGGAAGAAAAGCCTGTTGCTGTTGGAGAAAACTGATAGTGGTAAAGTAAAGGAAACGGTGTTAAATATAATACATTAAAGGACAGATTAAAATACACATTTAAAGCCTATGTTTCCTAAACATTTTCATGAGGTTAAGAGTACACACCTACAGTTAACAGTTACATTTGTCTCTACTCCTGTACATAATTTGAAATTAAATGAGAACAAAAATATCTATATACAAACCACTATTGTTATTAAAATTGCTGTTCTTACAACAACGTTATGGAAGAAGCTGGATGATTATTTTATCAAATTAGGGAAAATATAATTTTATATTTTCATTGCACTATGAGATCATATAAAGCTCAGCCATACATTCTGCTTTTCTATGATGTTCAGGATTTTTATACTGTAATTGAGGTGTAAATTCATTTTCACGTTTTAGCATTGAGGTATTATATGTGGGGTGCTGCTGTACTGTACTGTTGCTTATACACTCACTGGCCATTTTATTAGGTACCCCATGCTAGTAATGGGTTGGACCCCCTTTTGCCTTCAGAACTGCCTCAATTCTTCGTGGCATAGATTCAACAAGGTGCTGGAAGCATTCCTCAGGGAGTTTGGTCCATATTGACATTATGGCATCACACAGTTGCCGCAGATTTGTCGGCTGCACATCCATGATGCGATCTCCCGTTCCACCACATCCCAAAGATGCTCTATTGGATTGAGATCTGGTGACTGTGGAGGCCTTTTGAGTACAGCGAACTCATTGTCATGTTCAAGAAACCAGTCTGAGATGATTCCAGCTTTATGACATGGCGCATTATCCTGCTGAAAGTAGCCATCAGAAGTTGGGTACATTGTGGTCATAAAGGGATGGACATGGTCAGCAACAATACTCAGGTAGGCTGTGGCGTTGCAACGATGCTCAATTGGTACCAAGGGGCCCAAAGAGTGCCAAGAAAATATTGCCCACACCATGACACCACCACCACCAGCCTGAACCGTTGATACAAGGCAGGATGGATCCATGCTTTCATGTTGTAGACGCCAAATTCTGACCCTACCATCCGAATGTCGCAGCAGAAATTGAGACTCATCAGACCAGGCAACGTTTTTCCAATCTTCTATTGTCCAATTTCGATGAGTTTGTGCAAATTGTAGCCTCAGTTTCCTGTTCTTAGCTGAAAGGAGTGGCACCCGGTGTGGTCTTCTGCTGCTGTAGCCCATCTGCCTCAAAGTTCGACGTACTGTGCGTTCAGAGATGCTCTTCTGCCCACCTTGGTTGTAACGGGTGGTTATTTGAGTCACTGTTGCCCTTCTATCAGCTCGAACCAGTCTGGCCATTCTCCTCTGACCTCTGGTTTTAACAAGGCATTTCCGCCCACATAACTGCCGCTCACTGGATGTTTTTTTCTTTTCGGACCATTTTCTGTAAACCCTAGAGATGGTTGTGCGTGAAAATCCCAGTAGATTAGCAGTTTCTGAAATACTCAGACCAGCCCTTCTGGCACCAACAATCATGCCACGTTCAAAGTCACTCAAATCACCTTTCTTCCCCATACTGATGCTCGGTTCGAACTGCAGGAGATTGTCTTGACCATGTCTACATGCCTAAATGCACTGAGTTGCCGCCATGTGATTGGCAGCTTAGAAACTAAGTGTTAACGAGCAGTTGGACAGGTGTACCTAATAAAGTGGCCGGTGAGTGTATATTTCTAATATTTTATGACCACCTTATGTATGTAAATAGGTTTAACAAAAAACTGCGGATACAATCTAGTGCAACATCACATTTAACTATTACCTCAGTATTGAATTTACACATTTCTGACTATTATTACCTAACGTTCAGTGAAGAGTGCTTGGTCACGTAAGCTAGCTACAATTATCTGTTTTCTTCCAATAAACATTAACTAAAGTTGGCTACATCAATTACAACTACTGACTAGATTCATGAGAGCACGGCTAATGCGTTCAAATGTAAAAAAATACAGTAATTTAATGAACTTACCAGCGAGAGTACTTCGGAAGCACTGAAAATGAATGGGGTTCAATGCTGGAACTATCCGTGTTTGGAACTATTGGCGGCTCCACGACACGTGTTACTTCCGCATTCCAAAGTTCCTATGGCGGCCTATGAGAGTGTCTGAACTCTGTTTCTAGACGGCTTTGGTCTATCCTAACGAGCTGAGGATCTGAATCAGGTGTGTTCAAACACCTGATTCTAAATTAGAAATTATATTTGCAGCAAAGGAGTACAGAATGTACACGATGTAACGTTTAATATAACGTGTAATGCTAAACCAGGGTTTCTCCACTCCAGTCCTCGCGACCCACTGCTCTGCATATTGTGTCCCTTGTTTAACACACCTGATTCAGATCCTCAGCTCGTTACGTCTATCCTAACGAGCTGAGGGTGTAACATCAGTGTGTTGAACAAGGGAGAGCATACACAATGCAGAGCAGTGGGTTCAGGAAACTGGAGTGGAGAAACTCCTCGTTTAGCATTGAGCAACCTTATATTAACGTTACATTGTGCTACATTCTGTACTCCTTTGCTGCAAATATAATTTTTGAATTTAGATTGGAATTTCCCTTCAGACCCTGATTTTACGGAGTGGCCGAGAGTTGCTCACCGCGCTGCAAGCTGAAGAAGACGCATGCAAATGAAAAAAACGCTTGCAAATAGAAAAATCTTCATCAGTTCCACTTCCACAACACACGTGTGCTCCAAATACTGACAACACCACCAAATACAGAAGACGTGTTGCAAACGTTCACAACACCACCAAATACAGAAACGCACTGCAAACGCTTCACAACACCACCACCAAATACAGAAACGCGCTGCAAACGCTCAACACACCACCAAATACAGAAACGCGCTGCAAGTACACAGACCACAACGGAAATGTTTACGAGAAATCAAATAAGTGATGGACCCCTATGCCCTACTCCCTTCAAAGGGCAGACGGCAGCTCTTCAAGTGGGACTTTGGCAGTGAGCATGGCACGTAATTTTCAATGTAATTATAGGCTTGTTTGAGATGCTCCTCGCCTGCAATGTAGTCGAGAGTAGGCGGCTGCAGTGAGAGGAGGAGTGAAAAAAGCGCAGTCAAACTCGGACAAATCTCGGTTCTCGCAGTGGGTCGCTGTCTCATTTGGCGCTAAAGGGTACCCTGTGCGTCTGTATGTTACGCTTTTGCAAAAGCGTTTGCTATATGGCGGCTTTGGGTGGAGAACGCATGTATGTATCGCTGCAGCCCGGAGACCTGCAGGTGGGAGGAGCTTACACCGCAAGTGGGAGGAGCTTATGCCGCAAGTCAGGATGGATTTCACAAATGTACAAGTCAGGAGGAGTTTACTCCGCAAGTGGGAGGGGCTTATGCGGAAATCCCCAAACTGTCATTGCGAGGACGGCGGTGAATGAGTATGGAAGGAAGTAGCGACAGTAATGAAAATAAACTTAAATATTACGTTCCTGATCATGGTCTGATTTCTTACAGCTTTGTCATTATTGTTGTGTGTGTCCAATACCTCTCACTGTCAATGAAGTCACGTCTTTAAACCGTCTTTAAACCTTTTACCATATATACTTTTTACCTTCATCATGGTCTGATTTCTTACTGCTTTGTTATTATTGTTGTGTGTCCAATACCTCTCACTGTCAATGAAGTCACATCTTTAAACCTTTTACCATGTATACTTAAAGACAAGTGATGGTGTTTTAAATTCATCAGGCTGCAGGCCTTATTTAAGCATATTTCTAAATATTAGCTACATATTGTACAATTCTACAGTATCAAGTAAATGAACATTAAAATGTGATGCAATTGGACTCAGTGAAGTGAATGTGTAAATACATGAAAAACATTTGGCTAATGGGGAAAAAAAAGTTACCATCCATCTTTACTGCATAATTTTTTTTTTATAATAGCAGACTAATGTTTTTCTGAACATGTTACAGATACATTACGTTTAAATCTCGGGGTGGATAAATTGTTTTTCAATTAATAAAATCATGTACAAGTCATTCAGAATTGATAGCAAAATTGTTTATTGTATTTTATTATTTGTAGTCTTTTTTGTTATAAGTAAGGACACTATATCAGCAAGAACTGATCTGCATGCAGTAAACACTGCAAAATCCAGGGTGGAAGGTTTCTGAATAAATCCCCTGGAGCTCGCCTCGCTTTCCCTTCCCAGCATAACCTGGTGGATACACAAGAAGCACAATAAGAACTAGGGTTTATAGCCGACATTGAACATTTACAAACATTAAGAATAATTTCTCAGCTCTGTAGGTCCATGCCAATGCCATGCAAGTGAATGGTGTCCAGAACTTTTAAACTCCAAGAGATGACAAGTAAATTTGATTTTTTAATTTTCCTTTAGACTAACAACTAGTTTATTCATCACCAATTTACACAAAACATACCAGGTGTGCAGCATTTGTAGTCAAACCCACACTCCAAACAAGTGGAGATTGAGTACATCCTCCAGAAGAGCTGTTTGTAGTAAGACGACTTATTTTTCCAGCATGTAACACCTGATGGGGAAAATAAATGAGCATAACATTTAACATTATCAATGATGTTCTTTTATGCGTTTTATTTTTTTAATGTCAATATTTACTTTCTAGCCATAAGAAGTGTGCCTGATTCCTGAAATTGTCATCCCCAACTATGTCCCTGAACCTTGAGCAAGACAATGACAGGGGCATGTAGGCAGCATCTCCTTCTTGAAGAACAACTTCAAGAAGTATTTTCTTCAGCAACACTCCTGATAACTGAAAATATAGCAACAGTTAGCACAGGCAGTTAACATTTTTTAAAAAGCACATTATATAACATTATTCAACTACCTTGAAGATGAAGCATGATGGAGGGTCATTGTCTTTTAACAGCTCATCCTTAAAGAAAAATGTGAATTAAAAAAAAAAAAGTGGATTAAAATTGTATGATACACATTTTAAATCATCATTAAAATTGATTATGCATACCTTGCTAAAAACAGAGGGCACAACTGGGGTTTGGTCTGCTAAAATGAAGTAATTTAAAATGAGCTGACCAATATTATAGTTACATAATTTGAAAGCCAGCATTGTGTGTGTATTTTGTTTCATATCAAAGTTCTTACTTTCAAATGCAAGTTCAGTTTTTTTCTTCTCCGGGAGTGCAGAGCATTCTTCTTCTTCTGAAAGGATTAGAATAATAAAATAAATTATCCATTAATTTTTAATTTGAGAAAAAAATATCAGCAAAATATAAAAAGCTGACAATACCAGCTACAACAGCTCGCTTTCTCTTTCTCCCATGTCTTCCACAATTTGATTGTCATGGAACAAAAACAAATGAAGTAAGCAATAGAACAAGTACAATATCAAAATTAATTGAATAAAAGGATGCATTACATTGATCACAAATTACACAATTGTGTCAATTAGACTTTTGTAAATACAAAAAAAAAAAAAATCCAATTAATGGTCCAATCTTTTTTTTTTATACTTAATTCACCAATGAAACATTTTTAAAAATCTTGCCAACCCCTAATAGTATTACTTTTCCCCCTGGTTATTAGTCAAAGTCCTGGTGGCTCGTCCACCTACACTCTTATCTGCTGTATGAATAAGCAGGTGTTTTGTGAAGTCAGTCCGACGTATTACTGTTTTGTCACAGTAACAACAGTGGTAGTGCGCTGTTTTGCGACACAAGAGGTGGCATTTATAGATTTTGAAACCTGAAATAAGTATTAAAAAGTTAACAAATTTCAACTTTTGTCAAAAATGATTGGAGATCATACGATCTCCTATTCATAGTGAATATAACAATAATATTTTGGTCAACTTACATCCATGTACCACCACCCAAGATAAATGGGACTGAAGGTGGCCTGTTGCCTGGAAGTTCTCATCAAATTTTATACTGTCCTTAGGACAAAGTGGACAGTGAAATTTTGTGCACTTGAGGCACTGGTATGCCTCAAGAGTGTCCTGCACATCTTTCACTGATAAGTGAACCTAAAACACAATAACATGCGTTTCACATTTATTTCACTGATTGTTTTGAGTAATACATTTTATAAAATAATTAGGATATTAAAACAAATGTTTCAATTGCATTACATAACATTGTGGATTACGCAGAAAAAAGCATAACTAACTTATAACTTATAACTTATAACGTTATTCTAATATCAAATCCATTTACAAAACGTTTAAGACATTTACATTTTGACATCAATGCAGTCCTAAAACTCATAAAAAAATAACACTGCCACAATACCTTATTATGGTCTTCAGAATCCATAATCTGGAGAGAAAATTGTAGACATTAAATGCAGACAAGATCTCGTCATGAACGTTACAGATTTTGTAATTTGTGTGCAACTAAAAAAAATACAGAAATTCATTTGGATACACTTTATACCCATACTCTTTACATTCATTTAATCAAGACTAAAAACAGTGTACAAACGACATTATAAAATGGTCTTTTTCAGAACTTATAAAGCTATTTTTAAAAAACGAAAAAATGTACAAGCTTACCCCTTCATCTCAACGGAACGCCACGCTGACGGCTGACATTGTGAACGCGGTTTTCTTCTTTGTTTTCTGATGGATCGCAATCGCAACACAATTTACACATTACCGCCACCAACTGTGGAGCTACTACAACACAGGTGATATTAAAATAAACCAATCAAAATCCTCTAGAAGTTTGTACAGCCCACTTGCGGCTAAACCTCCACCCACTTGCTGCTAACCCACCCATTTGCCGCTGGCTCCATCCTCCGTTTGGGCTGGTGGGTCTGACACCTGTGAGATCAAAGTCTGATATCGCGGGATTCACAGGATTCAGCGTGTTGCTAATAAACTGGATGTAATTTTAAGTTCTGTTGCTTTTATATGAAAATAAATATAATGAACAAGACACCCAAAGTACTTATTTAATTACATTCCAAATATGTGTTTATCAATATTTTTTCTTTTAATACGGACATGTGTTTTTATATATTGTTTTAATAAAACTATTATGTGCATAAAAAATAGCATATTTGACATCACATAATTACCCATATGGCACTGTCGGAGAGTGTATTCACCCATAACAAATATGTATAGCCTACACATAAAACATGATAGAGTTTTAAAATCAAACATGTTAAAAGAGAAAAATACATGACGGTTGTTTAAACCAATGAGCATTAAGCTGTGTCGTCAGCAAGTCGTTTCCCATCATGCTTTTGATCCGCGCAGTCTTTTTTTTTTTTTTTTTTTTTTATAATAACCAACAAATTACATTCTAACCAACAAAGTCAATACAGTCAGAATTGCAATATATACAAAGTGGATAACAAAAAACAAAACAAAGCAACAACAGAAATCAGACAGCCGGGGGAGGCTAAATATTATAAAAAAATATCAAAGGATTCACAAATCGAAATAGTTTCAATTGCTTTCTTATTGTGCGAATAAAAGATAGTTTTGATATATAATTGCATTTCTTTTTCAAGAACCAAAAACAAAGGTTTGGTTTTATTGTACTTACATTTATGTATATGGAATTTAGCATAAATTAAAATTAAATTTATAATATAGTATTCTTTCCTTTTATTTGAAGGAATATTATTAAAACCAACTATTACATTTTCTAAACATAAAGAAAAGAGGGGTCAATATTGTGAATTATAAATCTAGATAAATCTTTCCAAAACTTTCTTACATGAGCGCAATGCCAAAACAGATGAAACAAAGTTTCAGGCAATGTATTGCAAAAAGAACAGTTCAGATCAATATCCTTTTTAAATTTAACAAGAAAATTATTTACTGGGTAGTACCTGTGTAAGATCTTAAAGCTAATTTCCTTTATTTTGTTTACCAATAAATATTTGTTTGGTAGAGTCCAGATGGCCTTCCATAATAGACCTTCAATCAGTCTATTCCAGTAAACAATACAGTTTGGCCTCGTGACAACGTTTTTTTTTGAAACAATGAACGAATGGTTTTATTTACATTTATGACTCCGGGGGCAAAACAAATTTTCCCAATTTCAGTATCAAATAAATTAAAGGAAGTATAAGGGGTGTAGTACTGGTTTGGTTATTAGCTCTGAATAATGCTAAGACCCCTGTAGGGATTGCATCCATGACAATTGAAAACTCCTTGGGCGTCACTGGAATTTTATGGATATCTAAAAACTCAGAGTATGTTAGCAGCATATACCTTCTTGATTTAGTAATTGACCAACTCGTATTATGCCTGCTGAAAATCATCTTTCAAAAAATAAGGTTTTGTTTTTAAATAATAAATTGTAATTGTTCCAAATTAAATATCTATGGGGTGAAAAATTATGCTTATATAAAAGGGACCAAGCAAGCAACATTTGTTTGTGAAAGCAAGACAAATTTAGAGGGATTTTCTCAATTTTATAGTTGCAAATCAATAGAAAATCAAGACTACCTACTTGGGAGAAAACAAAATTGGGTATAAAGTTCCAAAGGGAATTTGGATTTAGAATGAAATGTCTAATCCAATTTATTTTAAAAACATTATTTAAAGTACTGAAATCAAGGAAGTTTAAACCACCAGATTCATAATTATTCATTATTATAGACTTCCTAATATAGTGAGTTTTGTTTCTCCAAAGAAAATTAAATAACGCAGTATCAATAAATTTACACATCTGCTTAGAAACAGCGAGTGAAGTCGCAGTGTAGACTAATCTTGACAGTCCCTCAGCTTTACATAACAAAACTCTACCTTTTAGGGATAAATCCCTCAAAAGCCAATGATTCAGCCTTGCTTTAGTTTTCTGGAGAATGGGATCAAAATTTATCTTACACCTAGATTTTTGGTCTTTCAAAATGACAATCCCCAAATATGTCACAGTCTCCTTTACTGGGATATTAGCAATTTGTTGTAATTGACAGTCTTTAACAGATAACAGTTCACATTTGTTAATGTTTAAGTGAAGGCCTGAAGCTTTAGAAAAGGCATCTATTACTTTAAGAGCTGCTGACACTTGATGTTGATCTTTTAGGAACAATGCAGTATCGTCTGCTAACTGGGATATTATAATTTCGCTATTAGCAATAGATATGCCTTTTAATTGGCTTGACTTAATATGAATATTCATGAGCTGAGTGCAAAATAAGAAGAGATAAGGGGAGATGGGACAGTCCTTGCCTTATACCACGGTTTAAATTAAATCTAGATGATGAACCACATTTAAGTTTAATAGAACAGTTTGCATTCCTATACATTGTCTGTATAGCATTACAAAAAAAATCTCCAAAGCCAAATTTTTTTAAGGACCTAAAAATAAAAGCATGCTCCACCGTATCGAAGGCTTTATAGAAATCCAAGAAAAGAATAAATCCATCATCAGTACTTAAATGTGAATAGTCCAACACGTCTAAAACTAATCTTATATTATTTGAAATATGTCTTTTCTTTAGGAAGCCAGATTGAGCTTCATCTATAAGGGGGTCCATAACTGATTTGATTCTATTTGCAAAAATTAAGGCAAAAATCTTATAATCATTGTTTAAGAGAGAGATTGGTCTCCAATTATCTAATAGCAGAGGGTCTTTTTTTGGTTTTGGGATAAGAGTAATTAAACCTTGAGTTAAAGTAGGTGGAAGACATTGATTTTCTATACTCTCTATATAAACTTCTTTAAGAAACGGGGCAATAAGATCAGAGAATGTTTTATAAAATTCAGCCGTGAGGCCATCAACCCCAGGAGATTTATTAACCTTAATATGTGCGATAGCGTTTGAGACTTCCTCAACAGTAATTGAGCTATCACAAAGCTCTTTTTGTGCAGGGTTGACAGACTTACAATTTCTTCCAGAAATAGAATTTAGAAATAAATAAGCCGAATGATCACAGAATTTGGAGGAATATAAATCACTATAAAATTCTGTACAAAATTTGGATATTTTAACTTGATCATCTGTAACATCCCCATCTATTTTAAGTTGTTCAATTGTATTATTTTTAGAATGAAATTTCTCTAGACCAAAAAAATATGCAGAGTTCTGTTCCCCTTTCTCCAACCAGCACTTTCGTGACCTGGTGAAGGCGCCTTCTGCCTTATTCTTATACAATTTGTCCAACTCCAATTGTAGAGCGACTAACTCAGCTTGTTCATCTTCATTTGGACATGATTTTGAGGAAAGGACAGCTAACCTTGAAATAATATTGTCCTCTTTAGTCCGTCTTTCTATTGCCATTAAGCTACCCTGTTTTCGAAAGTACTTACCTCAAATTTCAATAGCTCCCAATTACTGCAGAATTTCTTTTCTGAAAGTGCTTTATACCAATAACATAAAATAAGATTTTTAACCTTTGTTTTAATATGTTCGTATTGTAGTAATGAACTATTAAGTTTCCAATAACAACTTTTCATGGTATGTGGAGAAGTGCTGAAATTAATAGAGATAAGAACAGCTTTATGGTCGCTTAACGGAGAAGGAATCAGCATTAACAGAGACATCTGAAGATTGTATATTCGCAGACACTAGCCAATAATCTATACGAGATTGCCTGTTACCAGACTTGTTACTCCAAGTATATGTCAAAGAATCAGGAAATGATAGACCTCCATATATCAACCAAATTGAATCTCTCCATAAAACGTTTAAGGTTTGTATTTTGATTATAAGATGGTCTTGCAGGTAAACAATCGAGAGAGCCGTCCATAACAGTATTAAAATCACCCCCTATGATAAGAGAAATATCCGGGAATTGCGATAGCTCCTGAAGGATATGCTCTTCTAAGGTTTCAAATAAATGATCGTTTTCACTTTTAGAGTTATATCCATAAACATTCGCAATGAGCAACACAGAACCATGAATTTTGAGAGTATGGCAAACACATAATGTCCAGATCCGTCACGTTGTGTGTGCAAAATCTCCCGGTGAATCTGTTCTTTAAAGTGACGACACCGGCGGAGACGCTCAGACCCATGCGCACACCAGATGTCGTTACCCATTGAGTCCTCCAGAAACGCACATCATCAGGAATCGAATGAGATTCTTGAAAAAAGCAAAAATCAGTCCTGTGCTGTTTAGCAAATAAAAATAAAGCTTTCCGTTTAATCTGTTGCCTTAACCCCTGGCATTTAGTGTAACTATAGACAATGACAGAACGACAGTGAAAAGTGATCCACAAAAATAAGTGCGATTACAAGAACAGCTGGTAGGAGAGACCGCGTAAGCTAGGTAGAGAAAAAATAATAATAATAAAAAATAAAAATTCGAATTTCCAATGGCCACGAAAACTGATCTTGCTCAAATAAAGTAATTATGAAAACAGTGTTTTTATTTGAGGGGAAATGTGTGTAAATCCCATGTTGGCTTATACGAACAAAAAAAAAAAAAATAATAACCATCAGTCAAGTGAGCAAAATTGCTGCATGTCCTCGTTCACCATAGGTTAACGATGTCTGATAGCAAAGGTACACCAAAAAAAAAAAAAAAAAAAAAACTTTGAAGACATCGGCTTAGTTCAAAATACTGTCAACAAAACCGTTAGCTTAATGATCCAACTTTTGTAGGGCTGTAGCCTGCCCCAAAAACAGAAAAAGAAAGAAAGGGGTACCTTTCCTCATCTCTTATGGTGGGTTAATTTCGATCCCGGCAACAAAGGCACGTCCACCAACAAAGTAAGCAGATTTTCCTTTGAGACGGGCTTCATTAACTGCAGGCCATAGCTGGAGACGTCGTGCTCTGTCCATTTTAGACAGATCTTCCGCAAAACGCAGACTCGTGACTCCTCAGGTATTCAGACTTTTTTGCCGCTTTCCACACAGAATCGCGAATCACCCTGGATGTGAACTGAATAATTATTCCTCTGGGTTTATCAATATTGGACCACTCCTTTTCCTTTCTTCTGTCCCAGACGATGCACTGTGTCAATGAGACTAGGAAGTTTGGCCTTCTCTGCAGGCAGGATAGCTTGACATATGCCAATAGCTTCTTGGCGCACATCTTCTTTATCACACTCCGGTAGGCCTACTCCGGATGAACGGAGATTCCATCTTCGTGAATAACTGTCTAACTCTGCTATACGTAACTCATCTGAATTCAGGCGCGCCTCATCGTTGGCGATGCGCTTTTCAAGGGCTGCTTTATCTCAGCACATGCAAAGTCGATCGTTTTCTTGAGCCCCTCAATTCGCAGGGTGTTGTCAGAGATCAGATTTCTCCAGTCGGTGGAGAGCAACTGCGCGCGACTGCAGAATCCGACAGGTGCGCCTTGCAGCTCGCGAGAGTTTTTTGACTTACGTCGACATGACATCAGAGCCAGGCGGACCGTTCTCTGTTGCATCTCTGTCTTAATCAAATAAACACACGGACGCACTCTTTTATGATTCTCCACTTACTTTCTTTATATCTTCTTCACTCCTGTTTTACAACACTTCTTTTTCAAATCACAGCGCCTTCTAGTGGCACCCACTTACAACAACACCAGTAATACTGATACATTACATCCCCCCTTTTCTTGGATACAAAACCACATGACTTAACTGAACATGTTTAGGACTAATTCTGTATTAACTCACTGAACATATCTTGAACATGTTTTTTTTTTCAAAACAATTCTAAACATATTTATATACTTCACTTGCCATTTTCCCCAGGTATCTGGAATTCGAACAAACACTAGCATTTATGGCATTTACTCCTTTCAGTCTATGACATAATCAGACAACCTCTCAGGCAATCGTCTGGTCCTTTGGGGTCTATCCTGTTTGGGTGTACTTGGGAAATCAGCCTTGGAATTTTGATCATGAGAAATAAAATCAGGACAACAGCTGTTTGTGTTCTGATCTAACTGTTCACATTCAGTTCTCTTCTCGGCTGCTTGGTTGGTGTTGAATCTTTTAACATGAGTGGTGTTTCGCGTGTATCTAGCCCCAGTGGGCGATTCCACAGTCACCTGGTTTCCAGTTTTGCTCACCACCTGGTGTGGGATTGGGTTGAATGGAGTTGTGAATTTGTCCACCTTTTCTTGCTGCACAAGCACTGTGTCACCGACATTTACCTTTGAGTACTGTGCCCCTCGACGATCATCTGCATACTTCTTTGCTTTTGCTTTCTGTTCTGCATCCCTATTCGCATACTTGCTGATCTTTGCATGCTTCTGAAAGGTTGGGCAATTTTCCTCGAATCTTTCTGTCTTAAAAAGCAATTCGGCTGGGCTTTTCCCTGTTGTGGTATGTTCTATGCTCCTATACACAGTGACATATTTCCTCAGCTCTTTCTTCCAATCAAGTCCCTCAGCCTGTGCAATTCGAATTCTTTTCATTAAAGATGAGTTTTGGCGTTCCACCTCCCCATTAGCCTGAGCCCATTTGGGAGTAGTTTTCACATGTTCAATGCCATTGCTCTCACAAAATGCACCAAACTGTTCAGACTTGAACTGGGGTCCTTGATCTGACCTACATGTCACAGGTAGTCCGTGTCTACTAAATATAGACTCCAGACTGTCTATAACTTTTTCTGATACTGTTGACCTCAACACATCATATTCGTAGTAGCGACTATAATAATCCACCACCACAAGTATGGAGTGACCAGTTGGGAGTGGTCCTAACAGGTCTACGGCCACATCTTGCCAGGGTCCATCTGGTAGTGGCGTTGGTCTTAGTGGTTCAGGTGCATCCGGCCTGGATACCACCTGGCACCCCGTGACATGATTTGCAGAACTTTTCAGCGGCTTTATCCATACCCGGCCACCACACCTTAGACCGGAGATGCTGTTTAGTGCCCACAATTCCTAAATGTCCTTCGTGCGCTAGTGCTAATGCCCTGGGTTGTAACGCTTTTGGTATCACTATCCGTGTTCCACGGAGGACCAAATGGCCAATACAACACAACTCGTTGGCTATTGGAGCGTATGCTTTACAGTTCTCAAAATGTCCACTGTTAATTGCGAAACGCACCTCTTTCAACTCCATGTCGCTCTCAGAGGCCCTCTCGACTTCTCTGGTGGTTAAGGCATTAGGAGTTGCACTCACTGCAATGAATCTGACATATTCTTCTGAATTATGGATGTGTCTCTCAGTTTTTGCTGTTTCCCCCAGCAATCTTGACAACGGATCCGCAATGTTCTGGCTGCCCGGTAGGTATGTGACCCTGAAGTTATATGGCTGTAGCTCGGAGTACCCATCGTTCTATACGCGCACAGGGTTCAGAGCGGGGGCTGTATATGGCCTCTAGCGGTTTGTGGTCAGTGACCAGCTCAAATTCTCGGCCATAAATGTAAGCATGTAGTCTCTCACATGCCCACACGAGGGCCAGTGCCTCCTTTTCTGTCTGTGAGTATCTACGTTCACAGTCCGTTAAGCATTCGACTCACATAGCATATAGGCACTGTCTCCCCTTTTTGGATCTGAACTAAGACAGCTCCCAGCCCCACTGGGCTCGCATCCGCGATCACTTTGGTTGGCGCACTTTTATCAAAATAGGCTAGCGTGCTTGCTCTGGCCAGTTCTTCTTTTAGCGCCTTGAACGATTGTCTTTGTTCTGGCCCAAACTCGAAAGTATGTCCCTTTTTTGGTCAAGCGTCTTAGTGGCTCTGACAGGGTTGCGAACTGCGGGATGAATCTGCTGCTGTAGCCCACCAGACCTAAGAAACTCCTAACCTCTGAAGACGTCTTTGGTTCTCTCGCCTCCCTTACTGCTCGCACTCTCTCCTCCGTTGGACCGATTCCTTTCTCAGACAAAAGAATTCCCATGAATATCAGTTTGCTCATGTTGAACTGGCACTTCTCAGAGTTTAATGTCAGTCCCCGTTCGCTCAGTCTTTTAATGACCGCATGTAGACGTTGATCGTGCGTTTCTTGGTCACAAGCATGAACAATGACATCATCTGAGATATTTTCCACACCCTCGATTCCTGCTAAGGCTTTAGCAATCTCGTGTTGGTACTGTTCGCTGGCGGAAGATACCCCAAAGATCAACCTTTTATAACGATATACGCCATTATGCACTGCAAATGTAGTGATCTCTCTTGATTCGGGGCTGAGCTCCAGCTGGTGGTAACCCCACTTTAAATCCAGCTTGCTGAATATAGTTGAGCCATTAACGCC
This sequence comes from Hybognathus amarus, assembly GCA_030378365.1. Classification (NCBI taxonomy): domain Eukaryota; kingdom Metazoa; phylum Chordata; class Actinopteri; order Cypriniformes; family Leuciscidae; genus Hybognathus; species Hybognathus amarus. The sequence goes on along the minus strand of JAQIUQ010001393.1, from coordinate 29,248 downwards.
TTGAAGAATTTCATCCACTGTCGGGATGGGGTAGCGCTCCCTCACTATAGCACGGTTAGCCTGCCTCATGTCCAGACACAATCTTATCTCTGAATTGGCCTTTGGCACGATGACAACAGGATTCACCCATGGTGTGGGACCACTGACGGGTTCAATGATGTCCATGTCCGTTAGCTCCTTTATCTTCTGCTCTACTGCTCTTCTGAGATTAAAAGGAATGCGTCTGAGTGGCTGTGCTACTGGCTTTACACTCGGGTCTATGTGTAAGGTAACTTGGTTGGTGTTTAGCTTACCAACCCCACTGAACACTTCTGGATATTTTTGCTGCAGTGTTTGCTTTATTTCCACCACAGCAGAGATGTCAGCGCCTATTTTCAACACCCCCAGCTTAATAGCAGTCTCTCTTCCCAAAAGTGGTTCTCCTTTCCCTCTTATCACGATGAATTCAGCCTGCTCCGTTTTATTGGATATGTTCACCTCACATTTGAACGCACCCTTGACAGTTAGAGGCTGGTCGGAAGAGTATGTGTAGAGTTTTCTCTCAGCTTCAGGCAAATATGACTTGCATTTAATTTTTTTCTGTTTGAGATCCTCCCAGGTGTCTTCATCAATTACATTATTTGTGGCCCCTGAGTCAATTAACAGTGTTAGTTTTACTCCACCCACAAGGAAAGTCAACCTCTCTGACATTGTATTCTCTTGGACCACAAATGCATAATCAGCTTCCTCCACATTATTTACACGATTCTTTTTTTGGTGTTTCGTTGCAACACATCTTGGAAAAATGGTCCCTTCCGTTGCATTTATGACATACTTGACCCCGAGCAGGACATATTTGGTCTCTGGCTAAATGGTCCTTGTGTCCACATCTGTAACACTTCCTATCCACTTTTTCATCTGTTCTCTCTGTCGGTCTATTTCTTGTGTATCCTTTCTCTTTTTTGTCTCTTTTTGCACAATTCGATTGACTGCACCTGTTTCAGGTTTCAACGACATCACTGCCATTTGCTCTTCAATTCTCTCACACTGTGAAGCTAATTCCACTGAACGAGCGAGCGTCAGATTCGGACCTTCCTCTAATAATTTCCGACGAACATAATCTGACATGCATTTGCTGAGAATAGCGTCTCTTATCTGATTGTCTGTATCTGTTTGAAATGCACAGTCTTTTGCAGCTTGCCGCAGGCGAGTAGCAAATTGTTGTATCGTCTCACCTGTTTTCTGAGTCAGCATGTGAAACGCTTGTCGGGCGAATGCTGCGTTGACTTGAGGTACAAAATAAGAGTTCAAAGCGGTCACTGCAGCGTCATAGTCAGTAACCTCCCCGTGTTTGCCAGAGTTGAAAAGACATCTTGTACGTCTGGTCCCGCGAGGTGCAGCATTAAAGCTCTTCTCCGTTGTTTAGTCGCGTCCGACACATCCCGTGTGATGATGAGTCCTTTCCCATCAGCAAACAATTCGAAAGACTTTAGCCATCGCGTCCATCTCGGTCCTAGCGTGGCTGGGTCCGAAAAACAGTCAAAGTTTTGGATCCCGCTTTTCTCTGTCATTTTTCCAGTTCACAACTTTAGATGTACTAATTTTCTATAGTTTATCGCTCGTCGCCAGTGTTGCATCTCTGTCTTAATCAAATAAACACACGGACGCCCTCTTTTATGATTCTCCACTTACTTTCTTTATATCTTCTTCACTCCTGTTTTACAACACTTCTTTTCAAATCACAGCGCCTTCTAGTGGCACCCACTTACAACAACACCAGTAATACTGATACATTACATCTCGGACACATTTCTAACCGGCATGCATCTCGCGCGATCACCGGTGATCGGTTCTGCGCAGATTTTGCTCATCTCAAACAAGCCTTATTTTTACCTAGGATGTTCCTATGACAACGCAGCACGTTGTCCATCAGCTGTATAGTTGTTCTGACGACAGAAATATAATGATTAACATAACGGTTGCAAATAATTTTTTTATTTTTTATTTTTACTTTACAAAAACTGTTAAAATATGCGTTTTATATATCCGTTGTATCTGTATGTCAGTGTCTCAACTTTAAAACTTTGGACCATACATTACCTAACATTTCTTCTGAAACTTTTCTTTATGGGAATTTAAACATAAAATGAAACAATTTGTATTGTGTAACTGATGTATAGATTAATATATTGCCTTTATGTTGATCTTCTCCATCTTTTTTTTTAATTTAGTTTTCAGGTCATTGTTAATTTCTCATTTGTATTCTGATGACATTGAGCATATTGTTAATACATGTTGTATATTGTATACAAGTTTTATGTCATAATAAATTGAATCTCTGTGTTTTGCGGGGAAAAGTTAAAAGAAATTAAATAAAATAAAGTAGAATTTTGAGCTGTAAGCAACGAGTGTAGAAGAACTATAAAAATGATACTATTATACTATTATTTATATATACAATATTGTTTTAATAGTATAGTTTATTTATAAAAAATATAGGCTTTCACTTCTTGTCAATAAACGTTTTTTTTTTTTTTTTTTTTTTTTTTTTTTTTGCTGTAAGCACATCCTGTGTATGCTATAGGCATCATATAGGTAGACGCTCTATCGACCGCTACTGCCTATTGGCACGGACGAGAATTAGAGCCGCCATCTTAAACCGGTCATCCGCTCCGCTCAGTGTAATCTGAATGGCAGGTGAAATGAGCTGTCAGCGCATTAAATTAATCATATCTCACTGAATACTGAACTGATTTTCACGCGTTTTTTTTTTTTTTTTTTGCTGCAAAGGTCATTCATGTAGCTATGATACAGGACACATGGTTCGGCGTATTTTAATATCCATAGTTTAACAGTAATATAATATTCTGATATAAGATATACAGTGAGCAGACACAATATGTGTGATGAAGGATATAATGTATTTTATAAATCACACACTATAAATATAATAAAGACGCAGAAACAGATAGTAGCAGTAAAGTAAGATATTTTAATAAGTTGTGAAACAATATGATTGGCACACGCACACACATACACTCGAACACTCGCCCATACACGCCTATACCTTTTTTATTGTATGTGGATGTGGGAGGGAAAATGTTGAATGTAATTTTACCACAGGACTTATGTAATATCAATAGCCAAATCGCATGTGATAAGATATAGGTTATCAATAAAACTAGAAGTTGGAGGGGTAACGAAATTTGCGCATCGCTATCATGCGTGTATATTACGTTGCTTCCTGATGTGCGCAAACACAAATAACCTATACAACAAGGCAGTTGAATGCTTATCTGATAACCTAGAAGCTTCCAGTAAGGGCTAGCGCAAAATGCGGCATCGGCATCTCGAAGCGGCACTTCCGGCGGCATCTCCAGCGGTCACGAGCGCAGCAGCATCTCTAGCGGCCATCAGTGCAGCGGCATCTCCAGCGGCCATAAGTGAGCGGCATCTCTAGCGGCCACGAGTACAGCGGCATCTCCAGCGGCCATGTGAGCGGCATCTCCAGCGGCCAGATACTCAAATGATACTCGAAGTTTATTCAAAGATGACTTATTAATATCAATACATTCAAAGTAGGCTAGGCTACGCCTCCTCTGTATGGATAGAAAATTGTTATAGGCTATACAAGACACAAATGCAAATTCTCAGAGGTTACTCAACATGTTTTATTATGACAGGTTTCAAAAATAATTAATGAAATAATGATATAAATAATGTCTCTTCTGTATTAGAAAAATAAAGCCTATAATAAATAGCCTAACTATAAGAAACATCTCCAAATTAAACGAAAATAGCTCTCACAACCCCACAAAAACGAACTAAAAATAATATATATTCATATCTTTAGTTTTCTTCCTCTTTATCCTGTTTTTTTCTTCCTCATCCTCCTTGTTTGTCCATCTATATTTTGCAGTAGAGCTGATCTTTCCCAGCAGTTTTTTTTTGTTTTTTTTTTGTTTTTTTGAAAACCAGGATATTTTCATCACTTTATAGCCTAAAAAAACAGACAGGACGGCCAGGACAGGACGTGAAAATAGGACATGTCCTCGCCTAATGATACAGGCTATTACGTTATAGGTTTCCAGCAAGAAGTGTCAATATCAATTTAATGTTTCAGAAAAGGCTGTTTATTAAATATTAATTTGAAATGTTATTAAATAAGAATATAAACGGTTATTCTGTTAATACAGAAATGCGTCCAGTTAACGCAGAAATTAGTTTATGGTGTGCTGCACAATTCTGATATTAAGAAGCTGTAGGACTACAAAGCTGAAATTGCGGCGGCATCTCCAACAGCCAGTGTGTCGTAGCGGCATCTCCAGCAGCCAGTGCCTCGTCGGATCTCCAGCAGCCAGTGCCTCGTAGCGGCATCTCCAGCAGCCAGTGCCTCGTAGCGGCATCTCCAGCAGCCAGTGCCTCGTAGCCAGTGTCTCGTAGCGGCATCTCCAGCAGCCAGTGCCTCCTATCGGCATCTCCAACAGCCAGTGTCTCATAGCGGCATCTCCAGCAGCCAGTGATTTGTAGTGGCATCTCCAGCAGCCAGAGCCTCGTAGCGGCATCCAACAGCCAAAAACTTTGTCCAGCTGCTGCCAAAGTAAGTGTGATGATAAAACTTTCTGATTAATTAGTTGTTTCTGTGCAGAGGAAATTACTAAATCCAAATTTTTTTTTGTTTTTTTTTTAAACTTGAGCTAACTGAACATCTTACTTATGTGAAAAATTATAATTACTAATTTTAAAGGTTTTTACATATAGAGAACAGCTAATGAATTAGAAACTTTCCAAAATATAGCTTAATTGTATTTTTTTAACATTTGTTATTCTTCAAATTAAATCGTTTAAGCTATTAAATTTATTAAACATTTATTAAAAACATATCTAGACCTACTGTAGCCTACAATTGAACAACATTTGTTTTTAATAAATATGTGTCTTTTATATTAGGCTATATAATTAGTAAGGAATATGCTATTTAATAATTCTGTTGGTCTATTATAAATAATCAGAATACTTGCAATCTCCGATTTTTTTTTTATTTTTTTTTTATAATCATGTAAAATCATTACATGATTGTTTCTCCCGTTCCAAATATCAACACTGATTGTTGGAAATTGCAACTCAGATCAGTTTGTCAGAAGATAAGCGGAACCACTTTTATAGGCAGATTTTGCGTTTTGATCATTAAACCTATCTAGCCTACCTGCCACCAAATTCCAACCCTAGAGGGCACCAACTAGCTATATTGTAAAAGTTATCACTGTTTTCGATCAAGATGAATATCGACAATGGCGTTCCCTTAAATAACTATGTGGGATGGAAGGTGAGAAAGAGGAAAATCGTTCTTTTTTAAAATGTATTTATTAAGTGTGAGTTACATTTCAAAATAATTGAAACAGTAAGGGGAGGGGGGAGGGGGATCGGATGTCTGTCGGGGGTATTGGATTGGGAAACAACCATGTTATAGTTTTGCACAGGTTCACATCAGGCGTTCTCCGATGTAGATTCATTATTGTCCTGTACTGGTTCTGTGTCGCAGTGTTGGTTTATGCACTTGGACCCTAACCTTTTGTGTAACCTTTTGTGTGTGTGTCATGACAGAAGGACTCGGACCATGAATGGATCCAGCAGTATGGGGCCTCTGAAAACTTTATTTTATTATTTCGCCTTGGCTGCTCGTAGGACTGAGGAGACCATGGCAGCCAACCGTCAGGCCAACCACCTCATCACCAAAGAAGGAGAAGGAGGTCGGCATCCACCTTCCCTAAAGGCCCAAAGGCCGTCCCCGAGCAGCCTGCTGTCTTCCCGGAGGCCATACCCGAGCAGCCCATCATCAGTCCTACCATGGCCAAGAGAGCGGTCTTCTTTTTTTATGTGTTGGCGATTATGCATGGATGGAGGAAGCACAGTCTGCCAATTCAGAGACTGCTCACTTCACGTCTGCCGATCCAAAGACTGCTCACGTCACGTCTGCCGATCCAGAGACTGCTCACGTCACATCCAGAGACTGCTCACGTCACATCTGCCGATCCAGAGACTGCTCACGTCACATCTGCCGATCCAGGGTCTCCGGACAAGATGGCCACCGCAGACCTAAGGTGTGTTTCTTTTCCTGAGCCGGCATCTGCCAGATCTGCCCTGGCCACCTGAGGGAAATTCTCTGCTCTGGCCGCCCGATGGCTTGTCTGCTTCGCCTTGGTCGCTCGATGGACTGTCTGCTTCGCCCTCGCCATCGCCTAAGCCGTCAACTGCTGCTCCTGTTCCCCTTCATGGACCATGGGGGGGGGGGGTCCACTAGAGGTGTCCACTAGAGGTCCTCTTCCACCACGCTGTCTTTCACTCAGACTACAATTCCCATCATCCTCATTGATTGGGAACCACTCATCCTCAACCACTCATTGACTTATTTTTACAGAAAATTTTGTGGTGGCCTGTTTGTGTAAGGACAGGAAACAAACTTCCAGAAGCCATTACCATTGCCCACTTTGTAGATTTCAAACTTTTGCATGGTCATCCAACTTAATAAAATATTTGAAATGCATACATGGGAGGTTGTTACTGTGGCATCTTGTACCATATTCATTTTTATGTTAATGAACATCACCGGTAATCAACTATTCTAAGGTTCAAAGAAGGTTCAAATGTCCATCTCAATGTCCATGTCTGCAGCTTCAGAGTCTCTACACGATCCCAGTCGAGAAAAAGCAAAATCATCGGTCACATTCTAAAAAAAAAAAAAAAAAAAAAGTTTTAAACAATTTCCTACGTACGGAAATTACGTAGACAATTGTAAGTTGACACTGTGTTTGTTATGGTTTAATCTATAATGCCCACTTTGTTTAAACTTTGTTTTCCATATAATTTAAACTAGCATGGGCATTTTTATAAATAAAAATAAATAAATAAAATAAAAAACTTGATGGCATAACATATAAACATGGAATCTGACTGTCTTATTTTCACAATATCTGCAGTATCTCCTGCAGGTATTGCAGCTGATAAAAAGGTAGTATACAGCATTCATTGTTTCCACTATTTTTCTTTAAATAAATACATAATTTTATTGTAAAATATGACATTTTTAAAAGGCTTATGATGTTCTGCTGTGGTGATTTGTGTTTATATGTGACATGCTATGTGTTCTGTGCAGTGTTTATTGTTTGTTTGTTGTTTTCTTGCTCCATAGTTTTTTTTTTGTTTGTTTTTTACATTATTGTTCTCTTCTGTCTCCTATGCATTTGTGTCTGTTTCTCTGTTTTCTATTGTTTGTCTATTGTGTTTAAGTGCAATTCATGAAAACATTTTTTTTTACTTTACACATTTTTACGTTTGCCTTTAAAAACAACAAGACAGGACTTTGAAAAGTTCATGAGTTAATAAAAGAAGGAAAAGAAGGAAAAGTCTGCGAGATTTGAGGAGCGCTGAGTCCTGCTAAACAGTAAACAAATGAGCTGGCTTAAGTTCAGGAAATAGTGCAGCTGTCCATAGAGCCAATTCATGTTTTATATTTTGTACATAGCCTATGTAACGTTATCCATATGGCGCCCTGTTCAATCTTCTGTTCCCAAAGGCCCCATCATGTAATTTCTCATTAAAATGTAGCATTTATTTATCTACTGATTGTCCTTGTGTTTTACTCACGGTCTCACTTTTGTCCTGTTTTTTATAGTCATGTTTCATAACTAACTCATCAACTAAGTCATTAAAGGAGCATTTCACCCATTGCAACATTAATCTTTATTGAAAGTGGATCATATATGTAGTCGAAATGTAAAAGAATTTTTTAATTTGGTGCCCTCTTGACCGAAAAAACACAGAAAATAACCAAGGGGCGCCTAAGTATTAATATACTCAATTTCCCAGATTGCACCGCATTGCACAGCTCCGCAAGCCACACCCACTAATCCGGCACAGCACAAACAGAGAATTCACTCTTCCGTCTACATAAGGCTAACATTGAACCCAAGAAGCAGAAGGCGGCTAACATTAGCTGTCACCGGAGTTTGAAACTCATTTCACACAAAATGTCTAGTTGGCTTTGGCGAGCAGGACGATCGAGGGCGAGGGATGTAACTTAAAAGGACGGCGGCGTGAGTTATAACAGAGACTGATAATGAAAGACACCTGTGAGGCGCGCGCCGATCTCGCGTCTCTCACGGAGAAGCGGAAAGCATAAAACGGGGAGCGGCGGACGGCAGATCGAGAGAGAAACAGGCCTGATTTTATGTTGTGTTTTGTTTCTGTTGTGTGTAACGTTACAGTAGTCGTCAATGAGGGGCTACTGGCTTATTTTCTTTTTGTATTTGTTCATTTTACTATTAAAATGTTTAAAAATGTTCACCGGTTCATGCCTCCTTCTTCCCACAACAACAAACCCTGTTCACGTTACTTAGTGAATAACTCCTCGTTTGTATTTCTTTCTATATTGTGAATTACTGCATGTTACCTGGATGTTTAGTCAGGCGAAACTATCACCACACAAACGTCCGTGTGCTCGTCTGATTCAGAGCTTTCCTCCAGGAGAAATTGCCATCGTTGAAATTATCTGCAGCAGACGCACTCTGTGTCCATAGGCCGTAGCACGCAGCGAGAGCACGGGCACTAGCAAGCCGCCTAGCGTCAGAGTCAGTGGGGGGTCCTCGACCGCGACAAGCCGACGCCTCGGCGTCTCCTGCTCCTCCATCAGCCTCAGCTGCTCTTCGCTATTTTGTGGCTTGTATAAATAGCCACGAACATCAGTTTCGAGCAAAAGATTTTCAAAATCCTCGTCTTCCATATCGTGTGTCGTAAATTCAGCCATTATGGTAAATCTAACTCCTTGAGCGCTTGTTAGCTTAGCTTGCTATCTTCCAAGCAAGATGGCGGATTAATAGTTTAGTTTCTTCAGGTTTAGTCCCACCCACTGATCTGTAATAGGCCGGTGGGGTGAGTGGGTCCCACGCCCTTGAATAATAATGAGCTAAAGGCTGTAGTTTTCTTAATATGCAATGAAATTTATCTTCCGTCCTATCGTGACGCAAAATGACGATATTTACGTCACGATAGGACGGAAGTAAAACACTTAAATCCTTTTTTCTCCCATCTCAGAAAAAAAACAAGCAAAATTCCACCATCATTTAAATATGGGACTGGGTTTCTAACAATACAAACCTTAATGCAAATGGGTGAAGTTACCCTTTAACTCACTTATGGCCGCTGGAATGTCGCTCACTTATGGCCGCTGGAGATGCCGCTGTACTCGTGGCCGCTAGAGATGCCGCTCACTTATGGTGATGCCGCATTTTGCGCTTGCTCTCTCTCGAAGCTTTTGTAGTTATTACTTTAACAGTTACCCCACCTCTCCATGCCGGGTGAACACCGGAAATGCCAGTAAACAGCATTTCACAACGATTTCAGTACATTAATAGCAAATATCTTTGCTCCTCTTGATTATCTGGTAATATTCTATTCACAAAATACAACCAATGGTAATGTTACGACTTACTTGTGAAAAGCCCTATTTTCGGTGGTCCGGCGATTAGAACGGGAAAATGCTCCACAGTGCTCTGGCATCTGATCTGCTGCCACGCAAGGAGACTAGGAATACGACCGGTTCGAGATGGCGGCCGGATTTCTCGTTTCCAGCGGCCATGATATCTATGTTTTTTTTTTTTTTTTTGTTGTTGTTTTATTTTTATTAAATGCAAAAGACAGTACAATCAAAGTAGCAAAAGTAAAATAAATAATACAGAAATACCAAAAGGAATTAACAGTACAATCAAAGTAGTATAAAAAAAAATAAATAAGTAAATAAAATAAAAAATAAATAAATTAAAACGCACAAGATATTACATCACACAAACACCTTAAGGGTAGACCAAATAGTCACAGTTTTAACGGCTTTTTTGTTTTGCATAGAAGAGATAGTAGAAATATATTGTTCCATTTCAGTTATTAGCACAGCAAAAATTGTTTTTTTATTACTGAATTTACACTTAGGGATATGGAATTTGGCAATGAATAAAATTAGGTTTACTAGAAAGAGAGCACTACTGTCCTTCACAGAGTCACTAAAACAACCAAAAATTACGTTTTTGTAGTACAGGGAGAAATCAGGAAGAAAATTTTCAACTATAAAAGGAATTAATGTCTTTCCAGAACTTATATGTGAATTCACAAGACCAAAATAAATGTGAGATAGTTTCAGGATGTAAGCCACAAAAGGAGCATTTTATATCAATTTCATACTTAAACTTATTTAAGCAAACATTTGTGGGGTAAAATCTGTGTAGTAACTTGAAAGAGACCTCTTTAATTTTGTTAGTTAAAAGAAACTTCTGGGGTAGGGACCAGATTTTCCCCAGTCTAAGTTAAGGTCAAACTTATTCCAATAGAAGGATGCAGAAGAAATAGAGACTAGGTCTGCCTGAAAACAAGGATCTAATTTTTGAGTTTGAGGCCTTAAATGTAGAGAAACAGACTTTACCTAACTGAATCTGAGTTGGATCTGGAGGTGACACTGATAAAGGCGGAGAGATATCACATGACCTGAAATAACATACGAAGACCTGAGGGCACAGCATCAAAAACTATTGAAAATTCTCTTGGGCTTACAGGAATCTTATATTTGTCAAGAAATTCTGAATAACTGAATAGTAGACCATTCTTATTAAAGAGTTGACTGACTAATAAAATACCATTGTTGAACCAATTATCGTAAAAAAGCGACTTGTTCTTATAAACAATATTACAATTGTTCCATATATATATACAATTGTTGAGGGTAAGACAAAAGCTTCGAAAAAGAGCGAATAAGGTTAATCGCAACTGAAACCTGTGAGGCATCAGCCAGAAACAGGGCTGTATCATCCGCCAACTGACTGATTAAAATATGATTATTTGCCACACTGATGCCTTTAATAGGACTGTTTTTAATGTGTAAATTAAGAAGTTTGGCAGCGAGAAGGAATAGGTAAACAGAAAGAGGGCATCCTTGCCGTACTCCACGCTTTAAATCAAACCTTGGGGATGTACCATTGCTTAATTTAATAGAACTATTTCCATTAGTGTACAAAGTTTGGACCGATACTGCAGAAGAACTGACCAAAACCAAACCTTTTTAAGGTTTCCAACATAAAATCATGCTCTAAAGAATCAAAGTAATCAAATTAATTTTTAGTTGATTAATAGCATTAGTAATTTCATTTAAAGAAATAGAGGCATCGCAAAAGTCACTGTTAGCTTCAGAGATCTGATTGATATTAGAAATAGAATTAAAAAAACATGTAGCATCTTGAGGACAATATCTTGAGGTGTAAAGATCACTGTAAAATTTAGCACAATACTTGGCAATTTTCTTTGAATCGTCAGTAATTATTCCATTAATACTTAATTGTTGAATAGTGTTATTTTTGGATTGCTGTTTTTCTAATCTAAAGAAATAAGCAGAATTCTGCTCACCCTCTTCGAGCCACCTACGACGAGATCTAACAAAAGCACCTTCAGCTTTTCTTTTATATATCTCATCCAACCTATGCTGCTGTTCACTAAGTTCCAATTGTTGACTCAGTAAGTACATCTAAAGGCTTAGAAGTTAAAGACGCGATTTTAAGTATAGTGTCGTTTTCCTCTGATCTTCTTTTTTTAGCTAAATCACTACTGTACTTCCTGAGAAATTTAGCAATTTCATACTTTAACAACTCCCAATTATTGCTAAAACAATTCTCACTTTGAGCTTTGTCCCAGTAAAGCCAAATGAAACTCTCAATTTTAGAAGACACTTCCTTGTGTTTAAGGAGAGTACTATTAAGTTTCCAATAAGAAGTTTTAGGTGAACAGGGAGAGAGAGAAGGAATGAGAATTTGAATAGTCTTATGATCAGATAGGGGCGCTGGTAAAATGTTTGCAGCTACATTTTTCAGATCCTTGGAAATAAGCCAAAAATCAATGCGGGACTGCCTTGATAACGATTTGTTGCTCCAAGTATAAGATTTCTGTAGTGGGTGAGTTTCTCTCCATATATCGGTTAAATTAAAACTATGTAAGAGCGTCTTAACATAAAGATTAGAGGAGTCTGCATTCCTTGCAGGCAACCTATCCAGGCTATTATCTAACACAGTATTAAAGTCTCCGCCCAAAACGATAGAAGAGTTTGGGAATTTAGATAACCACTAAGAGAGTCGTTCTTCCAACTTAACAAAAAAGCTGTTGTTCTCTGTTTGAGAATTGAAGCCATAAGCATTAACTATAATATAGTTTACACTAGCAATTTCTAGAACTAAAAATATGTAATGACCGCCTTTGTCACAGTCAGAGTTTAAAACTTTTCCACTAAAGCGTTTTTTTAAAATACAAACACCAGCAGAGCGCTCAGATCCGTGAGATAGCCACAGGTCACCCCCCCACTGTGATTTCCAAAAGTTAGCATCCTGTTCAATTGAGTGTGACTCCTGTACAAAACAAAAATCAGTATTAAGCTGTTTACAATATAAAAATATAGCCTTTCGTTTAAGGTGGTTTCTTAAACCTCTTGTGTTTAAAGAAATAATAGATAAAGACATAAGAAAAAAAAAATAAATAAATAAATAAATAAATGAAAATAAATACAAGAAAAACTAGACCAGAAAAATGTTAGAGAATAAGTAGGAAAAGGTCTCTACAAAAGCGCCAACATGGGTCTGAGAAACAGCAAACCTTATAAGAAATTTGTGAACATATGCTATCAGTACAATCAGACAGACTGTAAACATTTTATGAAAAGTGTCCTTTGCAAGGAGAACCTAACGAGAACCTGTTTTCTTTTACTCCCACACAATTTTGTGATTATAAAGATAATTATTATTAATTAATTATTTAACCCCCTCTATCAAAAAATAAATAATTATATATAATGCTGAACATAGAGTGACACGCTATGCATTAACAAGCATGTTAGAACAATTTTTGAAACTTTGCTCCAAAGAGATACTTTGATTCAGTAACATAAATAGCAGGTAAAAAACCTGACTAAATCACACAGAACATAAGTAAAGATAGCTTCAAGCTATGCACTAGAATTACCTCATCTACAAAGTCTCACGGTGGGAAAATTTCCTTTCCACCCACAAAGGCACGACCACCCACGAAGAAAGCAGGCTTGCCATCTTTCCGAGCCTGATCAACAACGGGCCACAGTTTCTTTCTTTTCTCTCGGTCCTCTGCCGACAAGTCCTCCGCCAATTTCAGGTTTTTGGTCTTCAGGAAGCCAGAGTTCTTTGCAGAGCGCCACACAGCATCACGGTAGAATCTGGAAGAGAAGCGCACGATGACACCTCTCGGTTGAAAGTTACCCGGTTTCCTGGGGCCGAGGCGGTGAACAACGTCTATCGCATCTGGAAGCTTGGTTTTAGCCTCTGGAAGCAGACGCTGGCATATCTGGATGATCTCATGTCGCAGATCCTGTTGATCGTTTTCTTCTAGGCCATAGAGTTTGAGATTCCAGCGTCGGGAGTACGCTTCTAACTGAGAAACACGCTGCTCAGCTTTATCAGTGTTAACTTTGCAAGCCTCAATCTGCGATTCACAGCTGTCGACTCTCTCTTTAACGCTTTTTACTTCAGCACACACAGCATCAAAAGAATCTTTAATACCAGCAATCTGCTTAGCGTTTTCTGTAACTGCCATCTTCACGTCAGCAATCACCATGGAGTTGTCACTGACCAACTTTTCTAAGGCATCTGACCTGCTGTTTATCAGTTGAGAAAGGGAGGAAAGCTGGGAGAGGATTGCAGCAGTTGTCGTATCTTCCACACGTCTCAACTTAGGTGCAGGTGATTTGACCGGGGTAATGGGAAGTTGTGGAAAATCATCCACTATCGTGACCTTCATTACCTCCGTTTCTGACTCGAGGTAGTCGTGCATGTTGTCAATGAGCATGTTGTTTGAATCTGACTGCTCAGTGGAAGCAACCGTTTCAGCCATTTTGTTAGAACACGTTGCACCAGCAAGCACTTTTTTCAGCGCCGCTTTTCCTCTTCTCCTGAGGCTTCATTTCACCAGCAAAAGTAGCCAGAACACCGTCGGACAAACGCAGTACATGAACTAACAGCAAAAAGTCCGTTATGTACACAATTTAACTATATGGAAAACAGTTCGGATTTGCGGAGCTCAGAGAAACACGTGCACTCAGAGCGCCATCTCTGGTCGACCTCCGCCATGATATCTATGTGCGCATATCCGAGTCGGGTCCGTCACTTATTTGGTTTCCCGAAACATTTCCGTTGTGGACCGTGTTACTTGCAGCACTTTTCTGTATTTGGTCGTGTATGAACGTTTGCAATGCGTTTCTGTATTTGGTAGTGTTGTGAGTTTTTGCAGCGCGCTTCTGTATTTGGTGGTGTTGTCAGTATTTGGAGAACACGTGTGTTGTGGAACTGATGAAGATGTTTTTCTTAATTTGCAGATGTTTTTTTCTAAAACCCTAACCCCAATATTTAAAATCTAGAATTACATTGTCACTAACCGCCTGACCAAAAAGTATTTCCATTAAATAAGGGCTGTTGCATATGGCTGTTGCATATGGCTGTCCATTAAATAAGGGCTGTTGCTAGGGGTTTGATTTATTCTACCCATCAAATATAATATTCCAGTTAGTCCTAAATTAGTCCCTTACTACGGGCTTTGTTTCAAAGGGATATTGTCTCCATACCTGCTATTATATCATCGAGAAAGGTCCGTGTACGTTTTGATAGTTTGTTTTTTCGTTTGAAACAAAAAACAAAATAACGAGAAACCACCCTTTTTTCGTTTGTCGTTTCAAACCAAAAACAAAGAAACCGTAAAAAAAGAGCCGTTTTCCCGTTTTTGGTTCTGAATCCAAAATCGAAAAATGAAAAAACCAAAATCAAATAACGGTCCGATTTTGTTTTTTTGAAATTCCTTTTTCCATTTTTCCGTTTGAAGAACTACATTAAAATATAGACAGGTTGGCCACGTGACCCGGAAGTAATAGTAAATATGGCCTATCAAAATAAAAGCCAAAGAAGAAAAATCAATGAATAAATAGGCATATAAACTCAGCAAAAAAAGAAACGTCCTCTGACTTTCAACTGTTTTTTTCTTTCAGTAAACTTAATGTGTGTAAATATTTGTATGAACACTAAAAGAGTCAACACCATAAGACATAAACTAAAAATGTTTCACAGACATGTGACTAACAGAAAGAGAGTAATCTGTCCCTGAATGAAGGGAGGCTCAAAATCAAAAGTACCAGTCAGTATCTGGTGTGGCCACCAGCTGCTTGAAGAACTGCAGTGCATCTCCTCCTCATGGACTGGACCAGATTTGGCAGTTATTGCTGTGAGATGTTACCCCACTCTTCCACCAAAGCACTTGCAAGTTCCTGGACATTTCTGGGGGGCCCTATGGCCCTAGCCCTCACCCTGCGATCCAACATCTTTCTTTGCATCAGCATCTTTCTTTGGGTGTTTTTCACAGTCGGTAGACAAGTCTCTTTAGTGTCCTGTGTTTTTAGAACTGTGACCTTAAGTGCCTACTCTCTGTAAGCTGTTAAGGTCTTAAAGACCATTCCACAGGTGCATGTTAATTAATTGATTATAGTAAATTGAACATGCATGGAAAACATTGTTTAAACCCTTTACAATGAAGATCTGTAAAGTTATTTGGATTTTTATAACATTATTGTTGAAATACACAGTCCTGAAAAAGGGACGTTTCTTTTTTTGCTGAGTATATAAACCTGGACCGAAATAAATATGTTTGCAACAGTAGTAGTTTAATACAGATATTTAATATCATGCCTATTATCCAGACATCACCAGTCACGTTTAATGAGCGCATTTGACTCAGTACAGTTGGTAATAAAGGTTAGGCCTAACCTATAGAACTTATTGTGCAGAGTCTTCTAACGTTACTGTTAACGCTATATTATATAATTAAATGTATATTTAATGTGGTTTCCACTTTATGGACAGCGTCGCTCACGTTATACAGTGTTAATAGAAATTAGTAGTTTGTTAATACAATCAAAAACGACGATGTGAAGGTTCTCAGTCCTCTAATAATCCAACGAAGTTTAAAATCAATGCAGTTCAAAACTATTACAAAAACATACCAGTAGGTGTCGCACTGTGTCTGCTGGGTGCGAGCTATGGAGATATTGATTTATGTTCTGTAATTAAAACTTTCCATTATAGCTGTCCTTTCACAAATCACGTTTCTGCTTAAGGCATTAGCCTGCTCACCGAAATAAGCTCTTTCTCCTCATGTTTGGCTTATTTGATCATGTCAGCCTGATACATACAGTATTGGTCACGATTTGGCAATTAGGCCAAATAAATAATAAATAATGAAACAATAATTTTAAATAATAAAATATAGCTGCGAGCAGCGATTGCCAAGCCGGTGGCACCGCAATCCCGGTGCCTTTAGTTACCTAAAGGCACCGGGATGGCGTGACCGCCGGCTTTGGCCCTCCATCGCTGCTCGCAGCTATATTTATATATATACATATATATATATATATATATATATATATATATATAAAGCCGGTGGCACCGCCACCTTGGTGCCTTTAGGGTTATTCTGCACGACGTGCAAAAACGTAACCCCTGCTTTGGAATACATACTAGTATGTATTCCACAATTGGAATACATACTAACATACTAGTCAGAACTGAATAGTTGATATCTGAATGACAGATCACCATAGAAGTCAATGGAAAAAATGTGACTAGTAACAAAAGAATAGTTACTAGTCACCATTGAAATAAGTACTAGTGTCTAATGAATAAGTACTAGTATCTATTTAATAGGTACTAGTATCTAATGAATAAGTACTAGTAACTAATTAATAAGCATTGGTATGTAATGAATAAGGACTAGCATCTAATGAATAAGTACTAGTATCTAATAAATAAGGACTAGTTTCTAATGAATAAGTACTAGTATCTTTAAAAAGGTACTAGTACCTAAAGAATAAACACTAGTATCTAAAGAAAAGGCACTAGTATCTAAAGAATAAGCACTAGTAGCTAATGAATAAGTACTAGTACTTAATGGAATAGATAATAGTATCTAAAAAATAAGTACTAGTAGCATGAAAATAGAGACTAGTAGGTTAAAATGATTAAATGTTAAAACGGCTTGCCATACTCTATCTGTCGTTTCGACTAGTCACAATTACGTTACAGATATCTTAAATGATAATACAAACTATCCAAAATGTAATTACGACTAGAAAGACGTTGTTTGATATCTACAATGTTAATTACGAATAGTCAAACTTAGCTTTTAAATGTTAAAAGGGCTTGCCATACAGAAGTGTAGGCTCAGAGAGACACTCAACATTTTCAAACCAAAATATCTGACTTTCTGTGGGTCCTAGCTCATGAGTGTAAATTAGAAAGTTGTCCGGCTTGAGGAGAATATATGAATATATGAAACGATGAGATCAACATGTGTACTGAGTTTCATATTATTACATGCAAGCGTGTTTGATTTATGGACCAAGTTTTTGGACCCCGTTCCAGGGGGTGCTGTCTAGCCCCCTTGCCACACCCGGGTACCATCTTCAGCCCGGCTCTGATGGCTGTGGGATCTGACCTGTGTGCAAAGTTTCAAGAGTTTTCAAACCCGTTAAGGGCCCCAAAAGCCGCTAAGAGTCTCAAAATCATCAAAAAAAAGGAATGTTAAAGTTTGATGCGTTGCTATGGCAACATTATCTTAGATATTGAATAATGCTTTCACAGCTCTTCATCTGGCGTGTGTTTACATTATACAGATGAAGTTTGAAGCAAATCGGGTAAAAGTAAGAGTGCGATTTCAAAGCATTTTGAAAGTGAAACACTTTCTGCTGCCAGTTGGTGGCGCTATATATTTGACTCACATCCATGTGATCGACCTCTTACAACGAACACACTGCTGAAGTTTCATCAAGATCAGTTAATGTATGCAGAAGTTTTAACACACTTCCTTTTTGATTTATTTACTTACTTTTTTGATTTATGGACCAAGTTAATTTAATTAATACACTAATTATATAAAACTATTGTCAATGCACTACAATTAAACAGGTTATATGCCTTTACTTATAAAAAAAATAAAAATAAAAACTTATTTAAAAAATACCAGGCTTAAGAAATGTATTTACTTTAGCAGGCCAGACACACAGTGAAATGATTAAGCCCCCTCCCCCTACACACACACACACAGACTGTGTGTCAAGAGACTCAAAATCACACACACACACAGACTGTGTGACAGGCCTAGGCTCAGAAAGAGCATGATCATATTCAAACTACAATATCTGACTTTCTGTGGGTTTGAGCTTATTATTGTTAATTAGAAAGTTGTTTGGCTTGAATAGAACAATATACACGGCAAGTTTTGTAATTGTCAGTAAAACTAACCAAGTTATAACACACTTTATGTGTCCTTTTTTAGTCAAAAAAATCCGCCACGGCCAAACCGTTCGAGATATCACAAATCCGTCCGGAATTTAGCATCCTCAATGTCTTGACTTCATGCACACCGAGTTTGGTGGTGATTGGTAACAGCATGGGTTGTAATTTGATGTTTTTCTAGGACATTTATTTAAAAAAAAAACATAATTCCCGACTTCCGTTTGAACTGTCGTAAAACTTTAGAGCACGAAAGTTGTTTGGCCTGATGTGATCTATTAGTGTACCGAGTTTCATATTAATCCATGCACGTGTGTTTGATTTATGGACAAATGTTCGAATCCCTAAAAGAATGCATCCTAAAAGAATGGTAAAGTTTGATGCGTCGCCACGGCAACAGTTTCAAAGACCTGTTATGGACCAGGTGTTCGGACCCCATTCCAGGGGGCGCTGACGAGCCGCCCTGCCACGCCCGGGTACCAGCTTCAGCCCAGCTCTGATGGCCGCGGTTCTGACCCCGTGTGCAAAGTTTCAAGAGTTTTCAGAGCATGTTAAGGGCCCCAAAAAGTGCCCGAATAGTCGCTAGAAAAAGAAAAAAAAAAAAAAAAAAAAAAAAGAAAAAAAAAAATAATCGGAAGGAAAACAATAGGGCTCTGCGCCCTTTCAGGGCTTGGGCCCTAAAAATAATCGGAAGGAAAACAATAGGGCTCTGCGCCCTTTCAGGGCTTGGGCCCTAATAATCGGAAGGAAAACAATAGGGCTCTGCGCCCTTTCAGGGCTTGGGCCCTAAAAATAATCGGAAGGAAAACAATAGGGCTCTGCGCCTTTTCAGGGCTTGGGCCCTAGAAAAATAATCGGAAGGAAAACAATAGGGCTCTGCGCCCTTTCAGGGCTTGGGCCCTAAATATGAAAATCACTTAGGTTAAATCGGCTTAGGTTAAATCAAGGATGGTTTTAATAAGCAATAATAACATAAAAAAATTAAAACATTGACTTAAATTCCTGACCGTAGGCTATCAGATAATGTAGGACATCGACTATATTGTCCAAACAAAATATATGCGGTGAATAATAATGAAATTGTTGTCTTGCATTCTTTAATACCAAAGCGAAAATACTTAGTTGTCATGAAAATCATTCTTTGCATTTATGTATTTTACACATGCATTCGCGTTAAGCTGACACAGACGCGCAATATAGCTAATGTTTAAGCGTAGATGGCACGACCATGGGCGTGAACGCGGCTTCTCCAAAGCACAGATTGCGTGACAGCGGTAGGCTATTATACTGAGGCAGCATTGAAAAATCTACAGAAAAGTTTGGGCCCATGGTGGGTGTTAAGGCAAAAATTAAATAAACAGACATCACTGCGTAAGAGACACTCAGATTCAAATTAATAAACGAAATAGAGGTTTATTATTCCTGCAAGAATAAGGCTCAGTCGCTAACACAGATTGAGTATCGCTGCACTCTCAGAAAAAAGGTACAAAAGCTGTCACTGGGGCTGTACCTCTTCAAAAGGTACACTTTTGTACCCAAAGGTTGCATATTGGTACCTTAGTGGTACATATTAGCACCTAAAATGTACATATTACCACCTAAAATGTACATGTTACCACCTAAAATGTACATATTATCACCTAAAATTGACATATTTAGGGCCCAAGCCCTGAAAGGGCGCAGAGCCCTATTGTTTTCCTTGCCGAATTGTTGTTAGGGCCCAAGCCCTGAAAGGGCGCAGAGCCCTGCCTGTTTTCCTTCCGATTGCTGGGCCCAAGCCCTGAAAGGGCGCAGGGCCCTATGTTTTCCTTCCAATTCGGGCCCGGCCTGAAAGGGCGCAGAGCCCTATTGTTTCCTCCGATTATTAGGGCCCAAGCCCTGAAAGGGCGCAGAGCCCTATTGTTTTCCTTCCGATGTCTTAGGGCCCAAGCCCTGAAAGGGCGCAGGGCCCTATTGTTTTCCTTCCACTATCTCAGGGCCCAAGCCCTGAAAGGGCGCAGAGCCCTATTGTTTTCCTTCCGATTATTTTTTTTTTTTTTTTTTTTTTTTTTTTTTTTTTCTTTTTCTAGCGACTATTCGGGCACTTTTGGGGCCTTGACATGCTCGAAAACTCTTGAAACTTTGCACACGGGTCAGAACCCGCGGCCATCAGAGCCGGGCTGAAGCTGGTACCCGGGCGTGGCAGGGCGGCTCGTCAGCGCCCCCTGGAATGGGGTCCGAACACCTGGTCCATAACTCAAACACACTTGCATGTAATAATATGAAACTCGGTACACATGTCGATAGCAGAATTTCATCTATACCTCGCGTTCTTGCTTTTTACCCCAGCCCAACAGGAAGTCGGCTATTGAGGTTTTTTTGTAAAACACACGCAATGAACTTTTAAATACTCCTCCTAGAGCTCTGATCCAAATTCGACGAAACTCGGTCAGCGTAGAAGTCAAGACATTGAGGATGAAAGTTTGTGTGGGGATTTTTGATATCTCGAACGGTTTGGCCGTCGCGAGGAAACGAAACTATGGCGAGAAACGTGAAACAGGAAGTGTGTCATAACTTCAGCATACATTAACTGATCTGGATGAAACTTCAGCAGTGCGTTCGCTGTAAGAGGACGATCACATGGATGTGACTATTGTGAGTCAAAGTTATAGCGCCACCAACTGGCAGCAGGAAGTGTGTCACTTTCAAAATGCTTTGAAATCACCCTCTTATTTTTTACCCGATTTGCTTCAAACTTCATCTGTATAATGTACATACACGGCAGATGAAGACCTATGAATGGATTCTTGATATCTTTGAAACTGTTGCCGTGGCGACGCATCAAACTTTACCATTCTTTCAGGATGCATTCTTTTAGGGATTCGAACATTTGTCCATAAATCAAACACACGTGCATGGATTAATATGAAACTCGGTACACTCATAGATCACATCAGGCCAAACAACTTCGTGCTCTAAGTTTTACGACAGTTCGAACGGAAGTCGGGAATTATGTTTTTTTTTTTTTTAAATAATTGTCCTAGAAAAACATCAAATTACAACCCATGCTGTTACCAATCACCACCAAACTCGGTGTGCATGAAGTCAAGACATTGAGGATGCTATATTCCGGACGGATTTTTGATATCTCGAACGGTTTGGCCGTGGCGGATTTTTTTGACTAAAAAAGGACACATAAAGTGTGTTATAACTTGGTTAGTTTTACTGACAGTTACAAAACTTGCCGTGTATATTGTTCTATTCAAGCCAAACAACTTTCTAATTAACAATAATAAGCTCAAACCCACAGAAAGTCAGATATTGTAGTTTGAATATGATCATGCTCTTTCTAAGCCTAGGCCTGTCACACAGTCTGTGTGTGTGTGTGTGTGTGTGTGTAGGGGGAGGGGGCTTAATCATTTCACTGTGTGTCTGGCCTGCTAAAGTAAATACATTTCTTAAGCCTGGTATTTTTTACATAAGTTTTTATTTTTATTTTTTTTATAAGTAAAGGCATATAACCTGTTTAATTGTAGTGCATTGACAATAGTTTTATATAATTAGTGTATTAATTAAATTAACTTGGTCCATAAATCAAAAAAGTAAGTAAATAAATCAAAAAGGAAGTGTGTTAAAACTTCTGCATACATTAACTGATCTTGATGAAACTTCAGCAGTGTGTTCGTTGTAAGAGGTCGATCACATAGATGTGAGTCAAATATATAGCGCCACCAACTGGCAGCAGAAAGTGTTTCACTTTCAAAATGCTTTGAAATCGCACTCTTACTTTTACCCGATTTGCTTCAAATGTAAACACACGCCAGATGAAGAGCTGTGAAAGCATTATTCAATATCTAAGATAATGTTGCCATAGCAACGCATCAAACTTTAACATTCCTTTTTTTGATGATTTTGAGACTCTTAGCGGCTTTTGGGGCCCTTAACGGGTTTGAAAACTCTTGAAACTTTGCACACAGGTCAGATCCCACAGCCATCAGAGCCGGGCTGAAGATGGTACCCGGGTGTGGCAAGGGGGCTAGACAGCGCCCCCTGGAACGGGGTCCAAAAACTTGGTCCATAAATCAAACACGCTTGCATGTAATAATATGAAACTCAGTACACATGTTGATCTCATCGTTTCATATATTCATATATTCTCCTCAAGCCGGACAACTTTCTAATTTACACTCATGAGCTAGGACCCACAGAAACTCAGATATTTTGGTTTGAAAATGTTGAGTGTCTCTCTGAGCCTACACTTCTGTATGGCAAGCCCTTTTAACATTTAAAAGCTAAGTTTGACTATTCGTAATTAACATTGTAGATATCAACAACGTCTTTCTAGTCGTAATTACATTTTGGATAGTTTGTATTATCATTTAAGATATCTGTAACGTAATTGTGACTAGTTGAAACGACAGATAGAGTATGGCAAGCCGTTTTAACATTTAATCATTTTAACCTACTAGTCTCTATTTTCATGCTACTAGTACTTATTTTTTAGATACTAGTATCTATTCCATTAAGTACTAGTACTTATTCATTAGCTACTAGTGCTTATTCTTTAGATACTAGTACCTATTAAATAGATACTAGTACTTATTCATTAGACACTAGTACTTATTTCAATGGTGACTAGTAACTATTCTTTTGTTACTAGTCACATTTTTTCCATTGACTTCTATGGTGATCTGTCATTCAGATATCAACTACTCAGTTCTGACTAGTATGTTAGTATGTATTCCAATTGTGGAATACATACTAGTATGTATTCCAAAGCAGGGGTTACGTTTTTGCACGTCGTGCAGAATAACCCTAAAGGCACCAAGGTGGCGGTGCCACCGGCTTTATATATATATATATGTATATATAGTATATATATAGATGTATCAATGTAGCTGCGAGCAGCGATGGAGGCCAAAGCCGGCGGTACCGCCATCCCGGTGCCTTTAGGCACCGGGGTTGGTGCCACCGGCTTGGGCCCGCATCGCTCTCGCAGCTATACTTATTATTTTATTTTTTTCTTTTTCTCAGCGACTACTCGGGCACTTTTGGGGCCCTTAACATGCTCGAAAACTCTTGAAACTTTGCACACGGGTCAGAACCCGCGGCCATCAAGCCGGGCTGAAGCTGGTACCCGGGCGTGGCAGGGCGGCTCGTCAGCGCCCCCTGGAATGGGGTCCGAACACCTGGTCCATAACTCAAACACACTTGCATGTAATAATATGAAACTCGGTACACATGTCGATAGCAGAATTTCATCTATACCTCGCGTTCTTGCTTTTTACCCCAGCCCAACAGGAAGTCGGCTATTGAGGTTTTTTTGTAAAACACACGCAATGAACTTTTAAATACTCCTCCTAGAGCTCTGATCCAAATTCGACGAAACTCGGTCAGCGTGAAGTCAAGACATTGAGGATGAAAGTTTGTGTGGGGATTTTTGATATCTCGAACGGTTTGGCCGTGGCGGGGAAACGAAACTATGGCAGAGAACGTGAAACAGGAAGTGTGTCATAACTTCAGCATACATTAACTGATCTGGATGAAACTTCAGCAGTGCGTTCGCTGTAAGAGGACGATCACATGGATGTGACTATTGTGAGTCAAAGTTATAGCGCCACCAACTGGCAGCAGGAAGTGTGTCACTTTCAAAATGCTTTGAAATCACCCTCTTATTTTTACCCGATTTGCTTCAAACTTCATCTGTATAATGTACATACACGGCAGATGAAGACCTATGAATGGATTCTTGATATCTTTGAAACTGTTGCCGTGGCGACGCATCAAACTTTACCATTCTTTTAGGATGCATTCTTTTAGGGATTCGAACATTTGTCCATAAATCAAACACACGTGCATGGATTAATATGAAACTCGGTACACTCATAGATCACATCAGGCCAAACAACTTTCGTGCTCTAAGTTTTCCGACAGTTCAAACGGAAGTCGGGAATTATGTTTTTTTTTTTAAATAATTGTCCTAGAAAAACATCAAATTACAACCCATGCTGTTACCAATCACCACCAAACTCGATATGCATGAAGTCAAGACATTGAGGATGCTATATTCCGGGACGGATTTTTGATATCTCGAAACGGTTTCAGCCGTGGCGGATTTTTTTGACTAAAAAAGGACACATAAAGTGTGTTATAACTTGGTTAGTTTTACTGACAGTTACAAAACTTGCCGTGTATATTGTTCTATTCAAGCCAAACAACTTTCTAATTAACAATAATAAGCTCAAACCCACAGAAAGTCAGATATTGTAGTTTGAATATGATCATGCTCTTTCTGAGCCTAGGCCTGTCACACAGTCTGTGTGTGTGTGTGTGTGTGTGTAGGGGGAGGGGGCTTAATCATTTCACTGTGTGTCTGGCCTGCTAAAGTAAATACATTTCTTAAGCCTGGTATTTTTTACATAAGTTTTTATTTTTATTTTTTATAAGTAAAGGCATATAACCTGTTTAATTGTAGTGCATTGACAATAGTTTTATATAATTAGTGTATTAATTAAATTAACTTGGTCCATAAATCAAAAAAGTAAGTAAATAAATCAAAAAGGAAGTGTGTTAAAACTTCTGCATACATTAACTGATCTTGATGAAACTTCAGCAGTGTGTTCGTTGTAAGAGGCCGATCACATGGATGTGACTATTGTGAGTCAAATATATAGCGCCACCAACTGGCAGCAGAAAGTGTTTCACTTTCAAAATGCTTTGAAATCACACTCTTACTTTTTACCCGATTTGCTTCAAACTTCATTGTATAATGAACACACGC
Organism: Hybognathus amarus; assembly: GCA_030378365.1. Classification (NCBI taxonomy): domain Eukaryota; kingdom Metazoa; phylum Chordata; class Actinopteri; order Cypriniformes; family Leuciscidae; genus Hybognathus; species Hybognathus amarus. The sequence continues at coordinate 4,129 of JAQIUQ010001393.1, read as the reverse complement.
CAGATGAAGAGCTGTGAAAGCATTATTCAATATCTAAGATAATGTTGCCATAGCAACGCATCAAACTTTAACATTCCTTTTTTTGGATGATTTTGAGACTCTTTTAGCGGCTTTTGGGGCCCTTAATGGGTTTGAAAACTCTTGAAACTTTGCACACAGGTCAGATCCCACAGCCATCAGAGCCGGGCTGAAGGTGGTACCCGGGTGTGGCAAGGGGGCTAGAGCAGCGCCCCCTGAACGGGGTCCAAAACTTGGTCCATAAATCAAACACGCTTGCATGTAATAATATGAAACTCAGTACACATGTTGATCTCATCGTTTCATATATTCATATATTCTCCTCAAGCCGGACAACTTTCTAATTTACACTCATGAGCTAGGACCCACAGAAAGTCAGATATTTTGGTTTGAAAATGTTGAGTGTCTCTCTGAGCCTACACTTCTGTATGGCAAGCCCTTTTAACATTTAAAAGCTAAGTTTGACTATTCGTAATTAACATTGTAGATATCAACAACGTCTTTCTAGTCGTAATTACATTTTGGATAGTTTGTATTATCATTTAAGATATCTGTTAACGTGATTGTGACTAGTCGAAACGACAGATAGAGTATGGCAAGCCGTTTTAACATTTAATCATTTTAACCTACTAGTCTCTATTTTCATGCTACTAGTACTTATTTTTAGATACTAGTATCTATTCCATTAAGTACTAGTACTTATTCATTAGCTACTAGTGCTTATTCTTTAGATACTAGTGCCTTTTCTTTCAGATACTAGTGTTTATTCTTTAGGTACTAGTACCTTTTTAAAGATACTAGTACTTATTCATTAAGACACTAGTCCTTATTTATTAGATACTAGTACTTATTCATTAGATGCTAGTCCTTATTCATTACATACCAATGCTTATTAATTAGTTACTAGTACTTATTCATTAGATACTAGTACCTATTAAATAGATACTAGTACTTATTCATTAGACACTAGTACTTATTTCAATGGTGACTAGTAACTATTCTTTTGTTACTAGTCACATTTTTCCATTGACTTCTATGGTGATCTGTCATTCAGATATCAACTATTCAGTTCTGACTAGTATGTTAGTATGTATTCCAATTGTGGAATACAGTACTAGTATGTATTCCAAAGCAGGGGTTACGTTTTTTGCACGTCGTGCAGAATAACCCTAAAGGCACCAAGGTGGCGGTGCCACCGGCTTTATATATATATATATATATATATATATATATATATATATATATATATATATATATATATATATATATATATGTATAGCTGCGGCAGCGATTGGAGTGCCTATAAGCACGGCTGCGGTGCCAGCCGATGCCCAGGTGACTAAGGCACGGCGTGCAGTCCCCAGCGCCTTGGGCGCCGGCCGTCGGCTATTCGCAGCTATATTAGGGCCCAAGCCCTGAAAGGGCGCAGAGCCCTATTGTTTTCCTTCCGATTATTTTTTTTTTTTTTTTTTTTTTTTTTTTTTTTTTCTTCTAGCGACTCTCGGGCACTTTTGGGGCCCTTAACATGCTCGAAAACTCTTGAAACTTTGCACACGGGTCAGAACCCGCGGCCATCAGAGCCGGGCTGAAGCTGGTACCCGGGCGTGGCAGGGCGGCTCGTCAGCGCCCCCTGGAATGGGGTCCGAACACCTGGTCCATAACTCAAACACACTTGCATGTAATAATATGAAACTCGGTACACATGTCGATAGCAGAATTTCATCTATACCTCGCGTTCTTGCTTTTTACCCCAGCCCAACAGGAAGTTGGCTATTGAGGTTTTTTTGTAAAACACACGCAATGAACTTTTAAATACTCCTCCTAGAGCTCTGATCCAAATTCGACGAAACTCGGTCAGCGTGAAGTCAAGACATTGAGGATGAAAGTTTGTGTGGGGATTTTTGATATCTCGAACGGTTTGGCCGTGGCGGGGAAACGAAACTATGGCGAGAAACGTGAAACAGGAAGTGTGTCATAACTTCAGCATACATTAACTGATCTGGATGAAACTTCAGCAGTGCGTTCGCTGTAAGGGACGATCACATGGATGTGACTATTGTGAGTCAAAGTTATAGCGCCACCAACTGGCAGCAGGAAGTGTGTCACTTTCAAAATGCTTTGAAATCACCCTCTTATTTTTACCCGATTTGCTTCAAACTTCATCTGTATAATGTACATACACGGCAGATGAAGACCTATGAATGGATTCTTGATATCTTTGAAACTGTTGCCGTGGCGACGCATCAAACTTTACCATTCTTTTAGGATGCATTCTTTTAGGGATTCGAACATTTGTCCATAAATCAAACACACGTGCATGGATTAATATGAAACTCGGTACACTCATAGATCACATCAGGCCAAACAACTTTCGTGCTCTAAGTTTTACGACAGTTCAGACGGAAGTCGGGAATTATGTTTTTTTTTTTTTAAATAATTGTCCTAGAGAAACATTCGAATTACACCCCATGCTTGTTTTACTAGTCACATTTTTTGCCCAGTGGCTTCTATGGTGATATCTCATTCAGATATAGACTATTCAGTTCTGACTAGTATGTTCAGTATGCTTGTTCCAATTGTGGAATACATACTCATATGTATTCCAAAGCAGGGGTTACGGTTTTTGCACGTCGTGCAGAAATAACCCTAAAGGCACCAAGGTGGCGGTGCCACCGGCTTATATATATATATATATATATATATATATATATATATGTGTGTGTGTGTGTGTATATGTATATATATAAATATAGCTGCGAGCAGCGATGGAGAAGGCCAAAGCCGACGGTCCGCATATCCATAATTGTAGCCTTCAGTAAGCTTAAAGGCACCCGGCGTGAGGTGCCACCGGCTTCCAGCCAACAATCGCTGTCTCGCAGCTATATTTTCAATAGTGACTAGTAACTGTCTTTTGTTACTCTAAGTCACATTTTTTCCTACAGCAAGCCCTGAAAGGGCGCAGAGCCCTATTGTTTCCTTCCGATTATTTTTTTTATTTATTTTTTTTTTTTTTTTTTTTTTCTAGCGACTATTCGGGCACTTTTGAGGCCCTTAACATGCTCGAAAACTCTTGAAACTTTGCACACGGGTCAGAACCCGCGGCCATCAGAGCCGGGCTGAAGCTGGTACCCGGGCGTGGCAGGGCGGCTCGTCAGCGCCCCCTGGAATGGGGTCCGAACACCTGGTCCATAACTCAAACACACTTGCATGTAATAATATGAAACTCGGTACACATGTCGATAGCAGAATTTCATCTATACCTTCGCGTTCTTACTTTTACCCCAGCCCAACAGGAAGTTGGCTATTGAGGTTTTTTTGTAAAACACACGCAATGAACTTTAAATACTCCTCCTAGAGCTCTGATCCAAATTCGACAAAACTCGGTCAGCGTGAAGTCAAGACATTGAGGATGAAAGTTTGTGTGGGGATTTTTGATATCTCGAACGGTTTGGCCGTGGCGAGGAAACGAAACTATGGCGAGAAACGTGAAACAGGAAGTGTGTCATAACTTCAGCATACATTAACTGATCTGGATGAAACTTCAGCAGTGCGTTCGCTGTAGAGGACGATCACATGGATGTGACTATTGTGAGTCAAAGTTATAGCGCCACCAACTGGCAGCAGGAAGTGTGTCACTTTCAAAATGCTTTGAAATCACCCTCTTATTTTTTACCCGATTTGCTTCAAACTTCATCTGTATAATGTACATACACGGCAGATGAAGACCTATGAATGGATTCTTGATATCTTTGAAACTGTTGCCGTGGCGACGCATTCAAACTTTACCATTCTTTTAGGATGCATTCTTTTAGGGATTCGAACATTTGTCCATAAATCAAACACACGTGCATGGATTAATATGAAACTCGGTACACTCATAGATCACATCAGGCCAAACAACTTTCGTGCTCTAAGTTTACGACAGTTCAAACGGAAGTCGGGAATTATGTTTTTTTTTTTTAAATAATTGTCCTAGAAAAACATCAAATTACAACCCATGCTGTTACCAATCACCACCAAACTTGAATATGCATGAAGTCAAGACATTGAGGATGCTATATTCCGGACGGATTTTTGATATCTTCGAACGGTTTGGCCGTGACGGATTTTT
>JAQIUQ010001392.1:80000-154695 GCA_030378365.1 Hybognathus amarus | reverse complement strand
GAGAAACTCTCAGAATTGAACACTAGGTTAGAGGAAATTCAGAAGTCGCTGGACATGTACCTGGAGACCAAACGGCAGGTCTTTCCTCGATTTTACTTTCTGTCTAACGATGACCTCCTGGAGATCCTGGGTCAGTCAGCAGACCCTGACGCCGTGCAGCCGCACCTCAAGAAGTGCTTTGACAACATCAAAAGTCTTCGCATCAACAAGGTACAGACACACTAGCTGAGTCACATGACCAAAATCTTATACCGTATGTGCAGTTGAGCAATTTTACATCACGTTATTTTGTATATATTTGACATTTCTGAAATGTGTGGGATTCAGCATGAATAGTAGTTTAATAATCTGTTTTTTTGTATGTGTGTGTGTAGGTTGGGATTGGTAACAGGAAGTCGGAGGCCAGTGGGATGTTCTCAGCTGATGGGGAGTTTGTTGACTTCACTCATCCTGTTCTTCTGGAGGGGCCAGTGGAGGTGTGTTTCCAACACACAGTCCTACACAGCCTTTCTTGACATGCATTCTCCATTGAGCTTCTCGCCTTGTGTGTGTAGGCGTGGTTGTGTGATGTCGAGCGAACCATGCGCTGGAATCTGAAGGACTGTCTGAAGAACTGTTCCGGGGCTCTCAAGAAGATGCCAGGAAAGAGGGGCAAATGGGTGCGAGACTGGCCAGGACAGGTGTGTGTGTACATGCAGCAATTACACAGCATAATAACCCCGTCATCTCACAAGAGATAAGAAGAACTCAAAAGGGCCACAACCACAGTGTGTTTCCACAATATTCACAGGGATCACATGGGGTAATCAGAATTGGCAAAGAGAGAAAACAAACAAAATTATAACCGTTACAGACAACAGGGTTCTTAATCCTTTCCAATGGAAATTGCTCTGAAACTGTGTGCACTCCACAAGTTCACCAAACACAAATTCACTCCAAGCTCCACAATTGCAAAGTAAATCAAACCACTACAATCTATTTCCCAAACCTTAAAGGGATACTCCACTTTTTTGGAAAGAGGCTCATTTTACCGTTTTACAGTAAGTTTAACCGTTTTCAAATCATCAGCCGATTTTCTGATATTTAAAAGAATATCAGTAACCAGACGGTTTTTGGTCTCATTGACTTACATAGTAGGAAAACAAATATACTATGGAAGTCAATGAGACCAGAAAATGTCTGGTTACTGATATTCTTCTAAATATAAAAAAATCGGCTGAATACATTCGAAAACGGTAAAACTCTAGGGGAGTGGTAAAATGAGCCTATTTCCAAAAAAGTGGATTATCCCTTTAACAGAGTAAACCATATACAAGAAAATGGGAACCCCACCGTCGGTTGTAGGTCCAAAACAAACAAAACAACAAAACAAAACACAAAAACAATTTCACAAATTAAATCAACCACTTTGCCACTTCCATACACAAGACTCAATGCAACATTAAAGTCATCTCTTTAGACACTCATTAAGCCACCAATGCTTTCCATAAAGTAAACGGCAATCATGCATCATCTGTAATTAAAACAAAGAATGCAAATTGAAGATTGCACTATAAAATATTTACAAAAACCGTAAAACCATTAAACATAACACACAAATTACAATTATAAAATGAAGCTTAAAACCAAATGTAATAATACAATTAAGATCAGTACCTGTATTCTCAAATATATCTGAGGCACCAATCAACAATCATTCCCACCAGAATACTAAAACAGAAAACTAATACAAACATGTTAAAACTAGACAAACTCACTTTAGTCATCATAAATCACAACCCTTACCTTCCCAATTCAATTAAACAACTTATTTTTCAACTGCTATTACACAGCCTTGACAGACACCAAACAGCTTTTCCTGCTCAACACATGGTACCACAAAAGAGGAATTCTTTACAGTTTGGTTTCCCTCTATGGTGTCTTAAATCATGGGATTTGTAGTCCATCTAGTTTGTAGTCCATCTTCTACCCCATTACTCTTGTCTTTCCAGATGTTGATCACAGCCAGTCAAATCCAGTGGACCACCAGATGTCACCAGAGCCCTCATGACCAGCAAAGAGAGAGGAGAATACGTCTGCCCTTAAATCACTAAAAAAGAAACAGGTGAGAGGAGCTGTGCAGTTAGCCCAGATTTGGGCTAGTGATTCCCATGCCACCAGTTTAGACACCTATAAGGCCAATTTATGAATTATATGAATTATGCTGGCATTGTCCTCTTGGTAAAGAAAGATAGTTAGGCCTTAACTGCAATATGTGGATTGTCACTGTATTAAATGTAGATACCGAATCCCACCAGCGACAGTTGGAAAAGTGTTTGAATCCAAAAAAGATTTAATTAATTAATTATAAATATTTATTTAATATGTATTAACATATACTGTGTTTATATACTGTGTGTGTGTGTGTGTGTATACCGGTATACTGTATGTGTATACATACACTCACCGGCCACTTTATTAGGTACACCTGTCCAACTGCTTGTTAACACTTAATTTCTAAGCAGCCAATCACATGGCGGCAACTCAGTGCATTTAGGCATGTAGACATGGTCAAGACAATCTCCTGCAGTTCAAACCGAGCATCAGTATGGGGAAGAAAGGTGATTTAAGTGACTTTGAACGTGGCATGATTGTTGGTGCCAGAAGGGCTGGTCTGAGTATTTCAGAAACTGCTAATCTACTGGGATTTTCACGCACAACCATCTCTAGGGTTTACAGAGAATGGTCCGAAAAAGAAAAAACATCCAGTGAGCGGCAGTTCTGTGGGCGGAAATGCCTCGTTGATGCCAGAGGTCAGAGGAGAATGGCCAGACTGGTTCGAGCTGATAGAAGGGCAACAGTGACTCAAATAACCACCCGTTACAACCAAGGTGGGCAGAAGAGCATCTCTGAACGCACAGTACGTCGAACTTTGAGGCAGATGGGCTACAGCAGCAGAAGACCACACCGGGTGCCACTCCTTTCAGCTAAGAACAGGAAACTGAGGCTACAATTTGCACAAGCTCATCGAAATTGGACAATAGAAGATTGGAAAAACGTTGCCTGGTCTGATGAGTCTCGATTTCTGCTGCGACATTCGGATGGTAGGGTCAGAATTTGGCGTCTACAACATGAAAGCATGGATCCATCCTGCCTTGTATCAACGGTTCAGGCTGGTGGTGGTGGTGTCATGGTGTGGGGAATATTTTCTTGGCACTCTTTGGGCCCCTTGGTACCAATTGAGCATCGTTGCAATGCCACAGCCTACCTGAGTATTGTTGCTGACCATCCCTTTATGACCACAATGTACCCAACTTCTGATGGCTACTTTCAGCAGGATAATGCGCCATGTCATAAAGCTGGAATCATCTCAGACTGGTTTCTTGAACATGACAATGAGTTTGCTGTACTCAAATGGCCTCCACAGTCACCAGATCTCAATCCAATAGAGCATCTTTGGGATGTGGTGGAACGGGAGATTCGCATCATGGATGTGCAGCCGACAAATCTGCGGCAACTGTGTGATGCCATCATGTCAATATGGACCAAACTCCCTGAGGAATGCTTCCAGCACCTTGTTGAATCTATGCCACGAAGAATTGAGGCAGTTCTGAAGGCAAAAGGGGGTCCAACCCGTTACTAGCATGGGGTACCTAATAAAGTGGCCGGTGAGTATATATATAAGGGTGTCACGATTTCGAAGCGATTTTAAATCGAAATCGATCGATATCTGAAAATCGAATTAAAACATGGAATCGTCATGCTGCCACGCCCCCATGTAAGACAGAGAGCGTCCTGATTGGCCGATTGATAAAAATCGGAATTCGAATTGAACCGTGATCTTAGAATAGAAACAAGAATTTGGAGAATCGTGACACCCCTAATATATATCATGGACTAATTATAGTTACAGCCCAAAACATGTAAATTAATATTTATACTTTCGTTTACATTTTTGTTTAGTGTCAGATGTGCTATGCGAAGGCATTAAATATTCTAATAATGTTATCTAGATAGAATCTGCAGACTTTGCCCCCATTTTCTGTGCCATTTTATGGTGTTAAATAAAGCTGAGGATACTACAAACTTGTTAGTAGCTGAAAGCAAAATAAAAAGTATCCCTAATATTTAATTTACAAACACACAAGCAGTAAGGGATTTGTAGAGTTTCCTGAATGACAGGTGTTTCGATTCTGCAGAAATCTGCGGAGCTCTCTGGGAGTCTACGGGCACAGATTCAATGCCAGTCTGCTAATAACTGGTGGATGAACTCCATATACACTACTGACTTCACTCCAAACCCTTTATGGGAAATGAGTTATTCATTTTATGTGTGTTTGTACTTGGAGCAGTGGATACACTACATACACAAGTTAATTAAGGACGGCAGCTCAAATGAATTTAATCCATTCACATCTTATAATCCAAAGCCAGTGAGACACAGAGAATGGCTTAGGCCTGTCTCTGTCTTTGAGAGTTGAGATTTAGTCTCAGAGCATGGCTTCTTGGGCTTAAGGAAGGTGGGGATTTTTTTGATGTTAATTTACATTTACATTACACGTCTCAGCTGATGTTTACCGAGTATGTTTGGAGTAACAGCGGCTGGGTTTGATCCGGAACCCCGATCCATAAAATTAGTTTGCGTTGCGTCTTGAGCGTGCCTGTCTTCTTATAATGAGTGTTTGCATTGTGTTACCCAGGTGTCCATGCTCAGTCAGTACTCTGAAGCCATACGAGGAAACTTAACGAAGATTATGCGCTTGAAGATCGTCGCACTGGTCACCGTGGAGGTCCACGCCCGTGATGTCATCAGCAAACTGGCCAAAGCAGGCTGTTGTGACGTCAACGCTTTTGACTGGCTGTGCCAACTACGCCTGTACTGGGAAAAGGTTAGGTGGAAGACGTATAAAACGTATAGAATAGGCTGAAGGTCATCAACGCAACAGTCTAAATGTCTATGTCTAATTGTGTAGGATGTAGACGACTGCGTCATCAAACAGACCAACACACACTTTCGCTATGGCTATGAGTACCTTGGCAACTCTGGTCGTCTGGTCATCACCCCCCTCACAGACAGGTAACACATATGATCAATTTAAAACCATATGTACTGCCAAAACCCTTTCAGGCAAGTCATTTCACTCGGTGGCCATCTTTGAAACGCTTCTTGGACAGCTATTTTAGTTAGTACAAGTACAGCTCCTCTCTCTTCAAATTATTCAAACCAAAGCTGTTCAGCAAGCTTATGATTACTTATTTGCAATCAATGAAATCTGACAACAACTGCATCATAAATGTGGTTTCTAATAGCGTTAAAAAGTTTATTTTTGTCAGGCTGGAGCAGCCAATGCGTATGCGATTGGCTCTTATTTAGTTGTTCAGCCATATAGGGCGTTGCATTTCTTCCATTCATAGTCATACGAGTGCACTCTTATTATATGAAGTCTTTAGTATAGTGCAGGCCTTAAAACGAAAAAAGTTATTTTAACATATAAAATTTTTTGAATAAAATCCATAAAAAGATTGCGATCATTCTCAATCTTATTTTTTTTGCCCCCCCCCCCCCCCAAAAAAAAAAAACATTTGATTTTGCCAGTTACTTATCTGTCCACAAAATATATATGCCTGTAGTAATAGATGTTCCAGAGGTACATTGTCCTTGAATTCTGAATGTTTTAAATGTCATAAGAAATGAAAAATAAGAAAAATGTCATAAACATTTAAATGTCATGAATATATGAAAAAAAAGCACTATTTTACATTACATTAGTCCCCCATTGTGGAAAGTTCTGAACACTTTGTTTTCATTATTTTTTTTTTAATCTATTTTCACATTTTCTGTGGTGACCAAAAATGAACTGATTGAACAAACTCAAAAACTCTTATATTTTAGGGTTTATAGAAATAAGCTGCTCTTTGTTATAGATGACATCTCTGCACACACCAAACCTTCTCTCAATCCTCTTTATGAAGAGACGCTTTTAAGCTCCCATATACTCTTATGCCACGCACTTTACTGCCTGCTTTTATTCACTCATCAATTTCAGAAATTTTATTGAGTTTATTAATATTTTTATTTAGCCTGGCAAACCAGACCTATCAAGATGTTAGGTCTGGGAACTCACAATTGGCATACCTCAATCCGGTGAGTGGGATAAAAGGTTGTCTTTCAATATCCCTCTGCACGCCATAGGATAGCGCTAACCAACCAGAGCGATGATGGCTGTGGCTGAGTGAGTCCCATGCGTTTTCGCCATTGTTTTCTCTCCAGCGGAGAAAGTTGATATATTAAACTTTTGCCTTATCCGGTCGTCAAAACTCTGAACACATCTTCCTTTTTAAGAATGACTTAAGTTACGTTCTTAACTCCAAGTCATCCGAGTCGCGGCCAGAAAGACCGCTGTTCGCCAGCTGCGTCTTGTTTGTTTTTAAGTATCAGGGAAATCACCTATAGAAATCACGGCGCAGAACCGTCACAACTCTGCCGTCATTGTGTTAAGCCCGCCCACCAACTCTATCACGATGTGATTGGCCAGACCAGAGTTTGGATTTTCCACTTCGAAAGTCATCGGAGAGTTGCTAGACCACACTTTGCAGCAAAATAATTTTTGCTGCCGCTAGGGTGCGTCTAGATTTCTAGGCTAATTGTTATTATATTAGTTTGGTAATGAAATTCATACATTCATATGTTTGTCAATAAAATAAAAATTGTCAAGCATTTTATGAATGAAGCTTTCAAGCAAAAGGTCTGTGCCCGGTTGCTCGAAACCCGTCCAGTGATTTGACTTAAAAGTATCCCTGAGGTTAGGGATTTCTTTAGGAGCGGTGCAACAAACGTCGGTTGTTTAGTTACGAAATCTCCCACAGTTAACGAAACATAATGGACTGCAGACCTTTACTACAATCTATACAGCTGCGCCTTTTGCGCGCTCAAGTTCTGTTATTCTCAAATGTAGGCGCGCTGGCATGCGACTGACGACACGCTCATTTTTTCCAAACGCGCCGTGCTAGGGCTGTGTATTGTATAGACAGGCTGTGTATAGACATGCAAAGTCTGAGTGTTTTGGTTATTTTTTTGTGATAAATCATATTAATTTTGTCCATCAAAAGTGTGCTTTCACTTTAATTGTGCGTGAGCAGCGCAGCAAAAATAGACTTTCCGCCGAAACCCCCGCTTCACTGCTGCTCACGTCACGCCTACTGCTCGCGGTGTGAATGAACGCACTCATTGATTAACATGCACGCTTGAAAAATACGCGCTCTCATGTGCCGAACTTTTAAAGACACAGTTCACAAACTGCATGGTTTCTTTCGATATCGGCAGTGCCCTCTTTACTCTGGAAACCAAAAATGATTCCACACTTCCGCACTGAGTAGAGCGCGGGAGCCGGTCTTTAAACGGGGTTCAGCCATATCTACGTTGTTTCTAGCAAAACGTTAGGCTAGTGGCTGCGTCTATGCTTAGCCATCTAGTGGTAGGTGTCACTTTTAAACATAAACATGAACCACTGTACTCCTATCATGAATATTTTTGCATGTAAACAAAAAAACAAACAAACTATATTGCGTTTCTGAAAATTGATACAGTATTGCAAAATAAAAGATTGCGGTACTAAGTGTATCGATTTTTTCTTACACCCCCAGCGTCCGTGCCGTATTCGAGATAAAAACATCTCAACTTTTCAGAGTGCCATAAGTGCACCATAAGCGCACAATAGGTCACGTGACAAGAACCAACCGGAGTGCAACCGCCCTAGCGCTTTGGAAAAAGGAGAATGCGGCGCTCCCAGCGTTTTCTACACGTTTTAAGGCGCTATACAGCATGTGAATCCGGCCTAAGGGTCTGGCAGAAAACACAGAGCATCCTAAAATACGAACACTTGCACGCACACCGATGGCACCAAGCCTAAAAATCCTTCCGTGCCACACATACTTTTTTTAAGAACACTTAATGACATGCTTAAGTGGACCCTTAGGTTTTTCTTCCAAACCGATGTTTCAATAATTGTATCCTTAACCTTATAAATTGGATTTTCTTAACTTGAGGGCTTTGTCGCAACCAGACCCTGATAACCAGTTCCCTCAGACAGAACATCTGAGTGAAGCATGTAGTATTTTACTCTCTCTTGATATGATTATTTGAGTTCATGTACATTTATAACAGTGAATTTTACCTGGGTGTCACTATGCATGTTGATGCATTAACACCTAGACCTCTGGCTCAGACACACAGCTCATATTATACTATAACTCTCTATCAATATCTTGTGTGACAATCAACTGCATTTGACTGATGTGATCAGCTGCTTTGTAATGATCATTATGGGGACTCTGATGCTGTTATCTGACTTCTGCCATTATCCAAGTCATTATGAGTGAAAGACAGGGATCATGTCATTAACCTTATCAGTCAAGATCTTACCTCCCCATCAGAAGAGCACACCTGCACATAGAGAGAGGAGCTCCAAGATGTCTCTGTGTGATAATAGAACAGAAATGTGAATAATTTCGTCTACTTGAAATTATGCAGAGATTCCAGCTAGGAAGTGGAGTCAGGAGTCAATGGCGGATTTCATGTTGTGTGCCTTCAGAGACTGCAAAAAATCAGCACAGAACGTGCCTCCAGTGGAATGAAAGGAAGAATCTAATCCGGGTTTATTATGTTGAGAGGTGACATCTTAAGCCCACTCAAGGACATGGACAATGTGCTTAAGCCTGTCTGTCTCTCTTCCATCTGTGAATGCGCTTACGAATTCATGTGAATTTCAGTGTGTGTGCAGTGTGTTTCTATTCCAGCCCTAAGAATTGCCAAGACATATTCCCAGAAGTTATTTGTTACAAATCCTCCTTTTAGTGGTGTACTTTAATAATAAAATGGTCAATAAAACACGAATAAAGAAAGAAAGTGACAAATGTGACCAACTCCATGCATATCTACAGCATGTCTTTGCCTTAAAGGGACAGTTCACTTTGAAATCAATTTTTGATATTTTTTGTTTCTGTAGTAGTTTCAATTTCGATATTTTTAGAGTCAAACCGTATCAAGTCTCAGTCATATAATGGAGATTTATGGTCACCACCTTAAAGAGCATGCACAGAGAAGTCCAAATTAAACATGATTTAATGACTCGCAAATGCAAGTACACATTGATGGCCTAAGACACTGAAACAAGTGGTTTGTGTGAGAAAATGATCAGTATTTATATCGTTTGTAACCACAAGGTTACAAGAGCTAAAAACTATAAATACTGTTTGTTTTCTCACAAAAAACAAAAACGCTTGTTTCGGGTCTTAGGCCATCAATGTGTACTTACATTTGCAAGTCATTAAATCATGTTTAATTTGGACTTCTCTGTGCATGCTCTTTGAAGGTGGTGACCATAGACCTCCATTATATGACTGATAGAACGGTTTGACCTAAAAATATCAAAATTGAAAATACTGCTCAAACAAAGCACCTACATCTTGGATGCCCTTGAAGTAAGCTAAAACATACCAAAAATTAATTTCAAAGTGAGCCATGCATTAGTCGGAACACATTATAAATGTGTTAATATCATATATATCAGTGTATGTATGTATTACAGAATGTGTTTGTTTTTCGTGTAGGTGTTACATGACTTTAACCACAGCGCTGCATCTGCACCTGGGTCGGCTCCCCAAAGGCCCTGCTGGAACTGGGGAAGACAGAGACGGTTAAGATCTGGGGAAGTCTTTGGGCATGTACGGTGATAGTGGTCAACTGCTCAGAGGGATTGGACTTCAAGTCATGGGCCGCATGTACTCCGGGCTGGCTCAGGTATCCAGTAAATCACATCATTAAACTCATTAAACTCAACACCAGGATATTTAGTGTTGTTGATGATATGCTTATGTCTCTCTCCAGACTGGTGCGTGGGGCTGTTTTGATGAGTTTAGTCCGGATAAACATTGAGGTCCCTGTCTGTGGTGGCTCAGCAGATCCTGTCAATCCTGTCTGCTCTGTCTGCGGGACTCAAAAATTCACCTTTGAGGGAAGACAGATCAACTTGGTCTGGTCTTGTGGAATCTCCATCACCATGAACCCAGGTGCTCAATCTCACCATTGTGTTTCTCCATCAAGCCACCTTACTTTCTTCTGTGGAACACAAAACAACTATCTTTTTCTCTATAGAGAAAGGAAATGAGGATTGTCAAGCAATTTAATGACAACAATGCATCAAAAAGCTTTGTCTGAAACAAACATTTAAGCCATTATGAACAAATAATCTTCAGTTTTTCAATGCTATGACATTGATTCTGATTCTTAAAGCTACACTGTGTGATTTTTACCCCATCTAGCAGTGAAAGGGTATATGACCATCCAGTGAATATTAGTTTCTGTTCCTCTCAGTTCCGATTTCGTTTTAACTCCTACGGTGGCCAATGTAGTCCAAGATTAACATGGCTTCCAGTTCGATCTCTATCCATGAGTGTTAACTCAAACGTAAACGCAAAAGGCAAAGCTTGAATTAACGGGTATGTCCCTCTTTGGCTAATGTACTTTCAAGATGGCGGGCAACATGACGATCGACATTAGAACCCCTTACCTGTACACTCTAAAAAATGCTGGGTTGTTTTAACCCAATTTTGGGTAAATATGGACAAACCCAGCCATTGGGTTAAAAATGTAATTTAAAAATGTAACCCAATGGCTGGGTTTGTCCATATTTTACCCAAAATTGGGTTAAAACAACCCAGCATTTTTTAGAGTGCATGTATTTTCAATGGCATATTATACACTCGCAAGAATACTTTATTACTTGAACGAAGTAAATATACATTTATGAGCACGTATATTTTTGAAAGAACTAAGTGTTTTTAGCTAAGAATATACTAAAAGAGTTACACAGTGTAGCTTTAAAGAAATAATTCAGATTGGTTTTGAAACTGGATTGTTTGATTCATTCATGAAATATTGCACCAAGGAGAACTGGAGACGGTCAAGATTTTCAGTTGATTTTGGTCCATTTCTTAGACAATCTCATATTATTTAGCATCAGAAAAAAATTATATGGATTCATTTTCTAAAACTTTTAGGAATTAGGCCCAAGTCCTCATTTCCTTGGAGTAAAATAAACCTTTATATTCCTTTTTTGGGGTGTGTTCACACTTGTCATGTTAGGTTGGATTAAAACAAACCTGGTGCCAGATATCTCTGTTAGTGCGGTTCATTTGAATAAGAGTGAACGCTGATATCTGAACCCTGGTGCCACCAAACAAGCGGACAGAGATCCTGAAAAGATGAGTCAGTCCACTTTCAAACAAACTCTGGTGCATGTTCGACTGAAATATGAACGCAACACGGACCCAAACGAACCAAAAACAAAAAGTGTTGATACTCAAATAGACAGAATGCTCAAGCATTTTTTTTCTCATCATACACTCTTAGAAGAAAAGGTTCTATATAGAACCTTAAAAGGTTCTAAAGTGCTACGTATTTGGAACCCCTAAAATGCAATGCATGAATGATCACAAAATTCAAGATATGGTGGTTAAAAATGTAATTAATCAATATCACATGAAGATAAAATGTGATATTAAGTTACTACAACAGTTTAATAAACAATAATGTAATTACAACTACAAAATGTTGCAGAATAATGTAATATATGAATGAATAATAGCCTATAAAGAACCTTTGTGCCAAAAGTTTTCTTTCTTGTCATTATTGAACCTTTTTTAGCATAAAATGTCCTTTGGAGTTGATTAAAGAACCCTATGCCCTTTTTTCTAAGAGTGTAGTCACGATGTTGCCCATCACAGTTCGGTACAGGCCTCAGAACCGTGTGTCTTCACAGCAGATCTTCGTTTGTGTGTGTGCCGGAGGGATTCTCACGAGTTCTCGAGTATCATATTTAGGCTACGCACACACAACGAGCGTGTTTATCAGCACACAGCATTGTTGTTAAGTCATTAAATATGCATAATAAAAGTCTTTAGGGTTAAATTTCCAATGTGAAAGCTAAGCCAGACCAGGACTAAAAGCGTATCTCGAACTACGAGTGTGAACACACCCTCATATTCCACTGAATAAAGTCATACAATATATACCAAACAATCTAAGGATGAGTAAATATTGACATTTAGTCTGTGCTTTTGTGATTCTCGTCTCATAGTCTGTGTATTTCTTCTGTAGGCTACGCTGGTCGCACCGAGTTGCCAGATAATTTGAAGTCTTATGTTTCGGCCAATCTCTATGGTAGTGCCAGATTCCACCCTTATAGCTGAGATCACGCTTTTTGCAGAGGGTTTCAACAACTGCAAGGTACACACACACACACACAACTTCAGTCTGAAAGTGACTACACAGTATAATTAATGTCAATTCAACCAGTGAACAACAAAACACTCCTTTCTAAACACTTAGAGGTTTTTCTTTTTTAAATTCGTGTCTCAATCACTAACAACCTTGAGAGCAAGGCTGTTTTGTCCATTTTAAAACCTTATACTTAAGGGTAAAGTGCTAAAATACATTCTCCTATTCCACACCTCCAAGTATCTATGATTCACCCATTTTGTAATCCACCAAGTATCATTTAGGCCAGTAACAACACACCCCTCCTCAAAAAGCAGCACAATGAAGCACCATTCATGTCTGTACCATTCATGTGAGTATATGAAGAAAACAGTTGTTGAAGGAATTAAGAGAGCTGCTTATTATGGGATATTCCATTCTATTGAAGAAATGGCGGAGATCAACTCAGTTATGCAAACACAGATGAACTGGCTCACACACACACTTACACACTCCAGGGGGCTGATCCTACCGTCGGATTACCTCCAACACGCAGCAGGCATGCCAATTGTGAGTTTACGCACGCATGTGCGAGAAGCACATCCGACCGACGCGTAATGCCAACCCCTTCAAACACACACCCCTGTGGTCATGACCGAGTCCCACAAGTTTCCACTGGCTGCGTCCCCTCTTCCCCATGCCTGCGCGCTCCAAACGGGAAGCCTCATTTGTTGATGCCATACACAAGCCCGGCGGGCTGGCAGCGGCACAGGCATGGAATTGGACTCAGAATTACAAATAATGGACTTGAGATTAAGAGAGCTGGGAAGGGAACCAGCGCCGGCCCCAGCCAAGCACAGAATGTCAATGGCAGATTTGATTGTCCCGGCACACTCGGCCCTCTTCCAGACACCCATCTGCATAGTCAATACGGCAGAATCATCGCGCGCTGTCGAGAGAGAACTATTACCTGTGCAAATGAAAGGAAATGGACATATCAATGCCGGGCCGTATTCAGAGAGAGAGACGCACCGGAGTGTGCAGGTCCTGGTGTTATGAGCCATAACTGACAGTGAGATGACCGTCCCCTGCGAGCCCATAGTCTGCTCAGCCTAGCGTGACTTTGGCGCGTGTTTCCGTGTGTGCTCGCATGAGCGCTATAAGTAAGACTGTTAGCAGGCGGTGTGGAAACGGAGCGGACGTGGTAACCCTCACACACACACACTGACTTCTGCCTTCTGTTACATATTCACGGTATTCATGGACACACACACACTCACTTGTATGCTTCAACAATTTTTTGCATTCAATCACACATATACAGTAAATAGCACCTATTGTGTTCATCTCTCATTATTTTTCATTTGAAAACAATTGTGCTTTTAAGTATCTTTCCAATAATATTAATTACCTTATCTTACCTTCAGACTAGTTTAATCATATTGAATTTACTTTGGTGAATTATTGCTAATGGGCATTAAGCGTGTGTATTCAAGCTCCTTTGTCTAATTTTAAAGCCTAAATTTTGGACAAACGGCTCATTTCATATAGATTTGTTTCGATCTCTTTATGAACTTTTTGAAGCATTAAAGTGTCAGTGGCGTAGCTGTTAATGGAGGACAGAAAGCTCTGAGATTTCATCAAAAAGAGCTTTATTTGGGTTTCAAAGATCTTACAGGTTGGGAACGACATGAGGGTGAGTAATTAATGACAGAATTTTTACTTTTGGCTGAACAATCCCTTTAATAAATTACTAGATTTCATCAAATCACGAACACACTGCAGTTCCCTCACCAGTTTGGGAAACCCTGCTGTAAAACAGTGGCATACAAATTCGTAACATTTTTTATTTACATTAACTTTTTCCTCAAGCTCTCCAGAACGCAATACATTTTTGCAAATCCAACAAAACCTTTTTGAATGCAGACCTGTTTTCTTGAGGTTGTTCATCTTACTGACTTTGATTTTGATTTCTTGCTCTCCATTCCTTGAAGAAATGAAAAAATGATGCAATAAAGGTTGTTGAATTTGTTCATTTACACCCCTCTCACTCCCTCTCATGCTCTTGCTTTATTTGCCCGTTCTGATATATCAGTGGTTCTCAACTGGTTCAGCCATGGGACCCACATTTTCCAGTGGTCGTCACATTTTTCAGAATTTGAACCAAGCAAATTTATTTCTCAAAAATGGTTGACACACACATACAAGTACTGTCTCACTTTACTTAACATACATAGTGTTAAAGAATATCACTAACAATGATCATCAGTATCAAGGTAAGTGTATTAAATAGCAGTAACTTGGCATGAGCCACCATAGTAATCAAAAGTATAGAAAAGAAGACAAATTATGAAAATAAAGTGGCATTTTTTTGGAAATAGGCTCATTTTTCCACTCCGAGTTTTTACCGTTTTCCAATCCATTCAGCTGATTTTCTGATATTTAGAAGACTATTAGTAACCAGAAAGTTTCTGGTCTCATTGACTTCCATAGTATTTTTTTTCCTACTATAGATGTCAATGAGACCAGAAACTGTCTGTTTACTGATATTTTTCTAAATATCAGAAAATCGGCTGAATGCATTCAAAAATGGTAAAACTCAACTGTTAAACTCTGGGGAGAGTTGTAAAATGAGCCTATTTCCAAAAAAAGTGGAGTATCCCTTTAAGGTTTGGCTGAAGTTATCATGGTAAATACACAATACTAACATGAGCTGTTAATGAAACATATAGACACTGATCCTGATAAATAGAATGTACATCTAAAACACAACGTAACAATTATGTAATTTATTGGTACAGTTTTGCTAATTTCCTGACTTAAGACGTAATTTCCTTTGCGCTATAGTGAAGTAATCCCATCAAGCAATTTTGCATCTAATAGCCATCCAAACACAGCCCTGATGTCTAGGCTGAATCAAGGACAAATTTCTGTGGAAATTGAATGGATGTCTAACTACAGCCCAAGAATAGACTAGTCGTCAAATAGATAATTGGATAGACAAGATATTTTAGCAAAAGCGACATGTAACCAAATTCAAGGTTAATTTGGCTAACAGTGATCACAGTATAATGGATGACTGGAAAAGTTACAAAAGTAACGTTAGAATAATGACAATGACATATAGCCTGACAGCAGATCTGCACAATGTTTTTCTTAGGCATTCTTTTCTTAAACTGCATCTGACAGTGAAGTCAACAGAAGTCCATTCGACGTCTTTCGACTCTAAAAGTCTTGCATTTTAAAAACATTTCATAGTTGTTTATTTGAATTTATTTGAAAAGGTCTTGCGACCGAACTTTAGGTCGCGACCCACCAGTTGAGAAACAATGTGATATATTACTGTATTAGTGTCCGATACATTACGACACCTCTTCCATGGTGTCCAAGGTCACATGATCCATTTTCTTAAGAGATTCTATAATGTTGGAAATCTCAGACACTATATTTTCTTACCAAATGCTCCTGTACTTCTTTTAAAAAATTCAGATGTGAAGCTTTCAGCCATCCAAACAATTCCCAACAGCTTCTTGGCCTAAATTTTTCCAGTTTCTCTGAAGAATATTAATGGGTTTTGAATGCAGTCTCATGCTAATTGTGTTCTCATCATAGTCTCTGTCTCTTATTGTCTCTCTCTCAGGTTTTGGCTCAGAAGGTCTTCACTCTGTATTCTCTGGCAGTGCAGCAGTTGTCTAAACCAGGATCACTATGACTTCAGGCCTGCGAGCTCTCACCTCTCTGCTTCGTTATGCTGGAAAGAAGCGCAGAGCTTGTCCTGACATTGTCGATGAAGAGGTGAGGCACACCAATATGCAGCATCCAATAAAATCCAGAAACAGTCCTACTTCACCTGAATACGCCTCAGTGCACGTTCAGTGAAACATGTGTGTATGTGCACTGAACTATCGGTGTGTTTGTGTGTGTGAAGTGCTAATGCTGAGAGAGACATGTCACAAAAGTGTGCTCCTCTTAGGATGTGATTAAAAATGTATCAAAGGTGACAGAAAAGGTGCTCATCTCTCATTTTTTTCTCTTTACTTCAATATCATCACCCATGGAAAAGGTGCCCCATGTTTATTTAAAGGTTCACATATGTGTAAGGTATGCTTGTTAAAATAAATGTCATCCGGAAGCAGTATAGCTGCTGCTTTTGATTATAGACGAGCAGGAAGGGCAGTTTTCAGATGTATCTGAGACCAGTTTTGCGGTCTCCAGCTCATAAATTAAGGTTGACATTTGGTCAAGTGAAGCTGGCCTACCTTAGCTTTGAAGATGTATTCCTGCACTGAGCTAATTTAACATCGTTTTTTGACCTCAGGCCCTGCTGATGTCTATGAAGGACATGAACATCGCTAAACTTACCTCCGTTGATCTGCCACTGTTTAAACGGGATCATCCAGGATCTTTTCCCTGCCGTGGAGACGCCCACTATGCGACTACGGAAAGGTAGCCTGTCCCGAAGCCTGATGAAGCAACTGAAAGTCTGTGTCTATTTGTGTATGAATGTGTGCTCTGACTCACAGCTCTTAAAAGCATATCTTTTTTTGTGTGTTTTTGATTACACCCGTCCTATTTTTCAGTGAATAGCTCTCACACAGGCTCTCTCTCACTGAAACGCCTTTCAAAAGATCCATTAAAGCCTGCAGATATTTTCCTGCCCCGTCTGTACACAATTCACCCAGTCCACTTCTTTAATACAGATAAAGGCCAATGCAAAAGGTGTTAGTGGGAGCTTAGTGGATAAATATTCTGACAAGCACCCAAAAGGTTGCTGTTTTAAAGCCAAGACCGTCTAATCTGTGGGCTGAAGAGTTACAGATATCCCTGTTTAACTTTTGTGCCCTTGAAGTGTGTAGTGTTTAATGTCTGCGCCAATAACTCTAACTCAGGACATCCATCTAGAAATCACTTACTTATAGTTGTCTCTGTACTTCCCTACTAAAAAATATAAATTAACCAGCCTAGGCTACATTTTCTAACCCCCATATCATGAATTTAGTGATCATTCATAAATACATTTTAGGGTCTTGATGTTTGCCAAAAATATGAAATATTTAATCTGGAAAGGACAAAACAAATGATTATGAATGAACCCAAAAGGTTCCATATAGAAACCTTTTCATGGTTACAAAGAACTCTAAATGGTTTTTATTATTGAACCCTTAAAAGGGTTCTGTATAGAACCTTTTCGCGGTTCCAAATACAGTAGTGCTTATAGAACCTTTTCTTCTAACAGTGTAGTATTCTTTACATACAATGGTAGTCAATGGGTTCAATGTCAATGTTCAACAGAAGAGAAAAACTCATACGAGTTTGAAAAACTAAAGTAGTTCACTTTAAAAAAAAACGTTTGCTGATAATTTACTTACCACCATGTCATCCAAGATGTCCATTCTTTCTTTCAGTCGAAAAGAAATTAAGGTTTTTGATGAAAACATTCCAGAATTTTCTCCATATAATGGACTTCATTGGGAACCAAACGGTTTAAGGTCCAAATGAGAGTTTCAGTGCAGCTTCAAAGGGCTTTAAATTACTCCAGACGATGAATAAGGGGCTTTTCTAGCAAAATTATCTGTCATTTGAAAAATAAATACTTAAAAATTAAGTTTAAGTTTTATAAGCAGAAATGCTCGCCTTGCTCTGTTCTGTGATGAGCGTTCGTGACTCTCCTGTTCAAACTCGTTCATCAAAATGAACAAATCTTTTTTCAAGTCATGACTCGAAGGGTCCTAGTCTAGATAAGACCCTTATTCATCGTCTGGTGTCGTTTAAAGCCCTTTGAAGCTAAAACCACTGAAACTCTCATTTGGACCTTGAACCGTTTGGTTCCCAATTGGAAGTCCATTATATGGAGAAAAATCCTGGAATGGTGTCATCAAAAACCTTAATTTATTTTTAACTGAAGAAAGAAAGACGTGAAAAAAGACGTTGAGAACTGCTGTTTAAGAGAGCTTTTAGAAGGATTTTGAACATTTTCAGCTGGTTAGGCTGAGAAACCAGCACTGGCCACTTAACTAAACCAGCTAAACACTAGCTTGGCTAGAGCTAGTCCAACTAGACCAGCTAAAGATCCGTTCTGGCTGTTTTAAGTGGGTTAAATAGAATTGCATTACTACAAAGAGACTAAAATACAGTTTTCGTTGACTAAAACTAGACTATGTCTTTCGTCGACTAAAACTAGACTAAAGTGTCATCAGTTTTCATTGACTAACAAGAGTATGAACCATGGGCGTAGGAGCCAGACACGTCCCCCCCCCCCAACATTTCAAAATCTAAGTTTTGTCCCCCTCCCACTATTTCCCAATGTAAGATTTTGTTTTGCATTGCCTGCCTATCTCTGCCAATTTTGGAGTCTCCCAATTAATCCATTCTGCAACTTTTAAATACATAATTCAATTTTTAAAAACGGCCGATATTCTTCAGCTGATTATGTCGTCAGTCGACCATGATCGCGGCATCATGCACCGTCCCGCTACTGCGCATCTAAGCTGTAGACACTCGCAGATCTGTAAGTTGCATCGGGATGTTGAAGCGCGCAAAAGTTCCAGAAATGTACATAAAGTGCCCTGGCCTTGAATGACAAGGTAAGGAAAATAAAGATGAACCAGAAATTAAATAACCAAGAACTTGATTTTGGTATTTTTCTCAGGAGATGTTTTGAGCATTTCCTCCAGACATCGCATTATCAGCAAACTGACAAGAGAACTGCTAAGCTGGCTACTCAAATAAACTAGCAATCCAGTCAGCATATTTGTGTTTGATCTGTGTGAAAACTTGAAATATAATTGCTAGACCTACTTTAGCTACCAAGCAACCTTTCCACAAGGGGATAAATTGATTTTATTTTCAGTATTTTACAGTTAATGATCAAATTGAACCATATATTTGAGTTAATCAGTACATGACTGATTAACAGTAATGTAAATGCTAAATACTACATGTTGATACTACAGCAATGCAAAGTATATGCTCTTAACCTTGCAGTTTTTCACATATCAGTTAAGCCTCAATTTCTCCATTTCTTTGCGCAAAACTCTCCAGAAAGTGTCATTTAATGGTTTATTTTTCAAAAATGAATTCCAGGGAGGGTAATCCCCAGACCCCCAGCATTTAATGTCCCCCAGGTTCAGAATTGCTCCTACGCCCCTGGTATGAACGAAACTAAAACTAATACAAACTAAAATGACAGCTCTGACACAAAGAGGCCGCCAAAAACAACACTAACTTGATTCTCAAAATGTTTGAGAACCATCTTCAAGCACTTCAAAACCTGGCTTGATAAACCGCCTTCTGTTGTTTTGATGAATGCTTTGTCTAAATACACATTTAACTAGATAAAACATGCCAAATGAGTGTTTAAACCTGTTCTGCTGAATACAGACTAATGCTCTTTCTGAGTTTGCGACTCAGGTTTGGAGATATTAGGCAGATACCTCAGTATCGTCTGCACAGCTGCTTCCTGCTCCTTCCACAATCAAATGCACACACACACATAGAAAAAAGTAGTATATTTCTCCTCCTCTGCTTCCACTCATGCACATCATAGTGTTTTTATTGCTGTTATATTACCCATCCTGCATCCTCATCCCCACCTGACTTCAGCACAAGCGCCTCAGAGCCGTTCCCCTTTATTCCTCCTCTCCATCTGTTTAACGAGTCGAGAGAGAACTTGGAGAGGAGATTAAATGTAACCCTGAGAGTTTAGCATGGCTGCTTTAGTGCCTCTGGAGCAGTTCTGGTTGGTGCGACTTCACTCAGGGGTGCAGTATCAGCAGGTGTTTTTATTAAGATGGCCGCCTACCTCTTGCCAGTTCATTTGTCTTTAGTGCTTCAGTGAGATCCACCTCCACCGAAGGGATGTTTTTCCCATCATGGAAAGAGTTGATGCAATGTTATGAAGCAATTAGCACATATTTGGTTATCAGAATGTCGACACACACGTTTTCTTTCTCTTATCACTAGCTGAAAGAGGCTATAGAGGCAGAGATTCGCCTGAGCGGTCTCCAGGTGACCCCCTTCACCGTGAACAAGGTCATCCAACTGTACGAGACCAAAAACTCCCGACACTCCACGATGATAGTGGGGAAGACTGGCAGCGGCAAGACGGTCACGTGGAGGATCCTTCAGAACGGCCTCAGCGCCATGCACCGACAATCGGAGTACCCGAGTTCAACCTCATACGTGTGAGCCTTCTATTTAAACTTTCTCTGGATCAATAGCTAGCTATAAAGTGCAACAGGTCAACGGCAAGGTTCCTCAGTAGTGATGTGCGGGTCGGCTTTTTTTCCAACCCGCGGGTCCTGCTTTTATGAAATTATTTGGCCCGCCCCCGCACCGCACCCGCGACCGTTAAAAAGACGTAGCAGTAGCTACTAGGCATTGTAATGTAAATGAAAACAGCCTTTATTTTCGCCTGCTTGGAAACATATCGCCCTGTAAACTGGCAACAATACGACTATCATGAATATGAACCATAAATCAGGTCATATTAATAAACATTTTCAACATTTACAAAGCAGCATTTGTATTCATCTAATAGGCTAAACCATTTTTTATTTTCTTAGATCCCCCACAAATATGTCTTGACATGCTGGAAGTGCCCATTTTGTGGCGCTACTGTTTGTATATTTTTCACATCGAGTTGCACTTCAGGTAGCTCGATTACTGTTGTCTACTGCTGCAACTACTTATGAGAACCGCTCCCAAACATTAGATTTAGCAGCTTGACCTTTTTTCCTTTTAATCATGTATATTCCCGACCTCAATTTCTCCGCACCTCGTCTTTCATCTTCACTTTTAGTTTCTCCGTTGTTAGTCTGCAGACTGTCAGGGCTGTCGGAGGAGAGCTGCTTGGCGCGCCGCTTTCGTGACGCGTCACATGACACCAAAGTTTTAGAACCTCACGCAAGTTGCTACAGCAATCGTATTATAAACTTATGAAATAACCTTATAAAAAATATGAAAATAGATATTCCCAAATATTCAATATAGGCTGGAAATGCAAGCAACATACATGGATAAAAAAATTATTGACTGGAGCTGGGACCGAAAAAATCTACCGTGAAATTTCGTAGACCATCCGGCCCTCGTCGCGGCATGATTTTAATAGCCAGATAGCATTTACAGTTTTACTGGTTTAAAAGGAACTTTGTTGTACTATGCTGGAGTTAAGTTCATAAATGGTCGTTCTTTCCCATAGGAATGTCTAAAACTTATGTTGGGTGGACTCTGTGTCTCTAGGGGGTTCGGGGGCATGCTCCCCCGCAAGAAAATTTTGGACATTTTAAGGTTAAATGCATCAATCTCGTGCTCTCTGAGAGATCAAAATTAAGAGCTTCAACCCATGAACTGCTCGTTGAACAAAGAAAAAGCATTAATTTGTACCAGGACAATAAAGAGGGCTCAAACATCTTTTTAGTTATGAGAGTCTCAGTCTGCATTGCATTATCAATGGTGTTTTAGGATGCCAAACAATTATTATAATAATGTAATAATGATTTATAATTATTCCTATGACGTACTGTAAAATCCATTTAGCCTATAAATGTACTATGTAAATGAAAATGAGTATTTCAAAAGTATATTTTAACCTACATTACACTATAATATAGGAAAATTAAATACTTTTGTCCTAATTTCTTCACTTGCAAGAAATAAACCCTTGAGCTTTTATTTATAGGAGAAAACACCAGATGACCATGATCGCGTGAGCAAAGTAATCACGCAGCAAAAACAGAATGCTATTCTAATGTCAGGTATTATAATGGCACAACGCCATATCATGGTTTCAGTTTTAGTTCGTTGGCAAAATATAACGCTAGAGACCTTAATGTTAGGTTTTACATTTTACATCTTTACATATGTTTTGACGTTGAGTTCCAATCCGCCTTTGCCGAACTCTCTCTTCTTCTCTCTTTTGGGAAAATGGAGAAGAAAGAGTTCGGCTAAAGGCGGGTTCGAAGTTTCGCGTTCAGCGGATCAAAAGCTGCTTTCAAACACTTACGCCCTACAACCTACGCCACTGAAGCTGTTTCATAACGAGTGTCTTTTTGCTCTAAAGACAGACACTACAGACACTTAGTGCAAATATATGCTCCGTTATAGAAGATGTAAAAAAATAAATAAAAAAAAATGTTTTCCTCCCCTAGCTTGGGCCCCAAGTGCACATGGCGAACTTCCAATAAATACATTTTATCAGACCGGCCCTCGCGGCCTCCGAAACACTACCGGCCCACCGGGAAACTCCCAACTTTCCCATCGCCACTCCGCCTCTGCGCCCTCGCAAATAAAGTGACAAATCTCCTACCTCGACCCGCGGTTACGAGTCGACACGCGCATCACTGATTCCTCAGTAACAAAGCGAAATCAAAATGAGTTGTCTCCATACATGACTGGTTTAAGGGCAAAGATCATGCCTTCGCAGCAGCTTGTGTTGGGCCCCGTCCACACGAAGACGCGTTCCGCTGGATCCGTATAAATTTTATACGTATTGGCGTTTCGTCCACACGGATCGCAGCGTTTTGGGAGAGCGAAACCGCTATTTTTTGAAACCGGGTCCCAAGGTGGATAAATCTGAAAACGACACCCTTGCGTTTTCGTGTGTACAGCCAATCCTTATATTTTGTGAAACGATGCTGTCATCACCCCACGTGTCGACTTGTCAGACAACAACAACTGACGAACTGCTTAATAATAATATAATATAATGCGGCAGAAACTTCTGCCTCTTGTATTCCTTTATTTATTATTTACTTTAATTTTTTTTTTCGTATTTTTTGTTTTTGTTTTTTTGTTTTTCAACATTTCGTATTTTATAGGAATGGAACATAAAGCAAAAATAATATTCAACGATCGATGGAAATTATTTAATTATTTTGAAAAACGTAGCCTGAATTTTCCAAAGTGAACCTGCGTGCATATGCGCAATAGGCTATATATGGGAGACCTAATTTTGACCACATTAAGTTTTGTTTTGAATAAAGCCCTTCTTTTAAGTGAATTTCGTTTTTTTAACAATTTTATCTTTATTTTAATAAATGTTTCATCAACCAGTTACCTGGATTTAATAAATAAGAAGCAAATATATAGCAGACAAAGTCATAATCAGGACGTGGACGCCCCGGCGCGAAATAACTTGCATTGCTCGTGAACTGGAGCTCGTCTCATAAATGAACCGAAAACTCAGAAATATAGGCTATAGAAATCTTGAAATGGCTACGTTTAAACAACATCGACAAACAACAATTAAAAACGAACAGAAACAGATAGCTCTCTCTTATAGCCTAATAATCCGTATGAAGTGCATTAGCCTACGTTACTCCATAGGCGCGTTCACAATACTGCGAAGTGGCGAGTCAGCAGCATCATCAACTTCCTCTTTTCAGTCAAGAATGACACAGAAAACATTAGTTTATTAATAACGAATTAAAATGTCTATATTTGACACATTCGTTACTTTTGCCGGTCTTTGTGGCAAGCTTTCTGAGTCCGCTAACTAATCGAATATCTTGACTCCCTATTTTGTACCAGGCAATTTATGGTTGTTCAATAAAGTTCTTGGTAAAGAGAAAATAAGCAACTGTGCATAACATTTCATAGCCTTTTATTTTACTGCCTACAGCGCGCAAGGTTATGTGCATGCTCTAAGTCTTCTTCTCGCATTTTTAGTGGATATCTATAGGCAGAATTACAGCGCCACATACTGGTCTGGGATGTCTACTACATCGTTTTCAGTCGGTTTCAGTGGTTTCGTGTCGGACGCAGAGTATTTTCCGAGCGCCGCCGTGTTTACGGACTTTTTTTTTTGAACGAGGAAAAAAAAATATCGGATTGGGGAAGCTCTGGCTTCGTGTGGACGAGGCCTTAGAGTCTAGAGGCTACGCCAACCTTTCATCCCTCATTAGCATGAAAATGAACCGCTGTCAACGGCCATGCGACGAATTTACAACCAAGACAACAGAGTTTCCCTTAAACACTCTTCGCTGTTTAGAGAACATGTGGCAACTAGGACTTAACACTCATTAAAAGCCCCCTGACAGTCTCACGGCTCACTCGTGGGTGTTTTGACAATGACGGCATAGTCAGATCGGCAGCTAGCGCTAATCTGTCGCCGCTTATGATCTCTTTCCTTTTCACAGTTGGTTTGGCTCACTCCACCAAACCAACCAGCCACTCCACGCTGTGAGATGTCTGAAAACCGCGTGTTTAGCGTTCATGTTGGTCCTGATCTTTTTCATTTTCACTTTTGTTGTTTTCCCCCGTCCTCTTCATTTTGCTAACCCTTTCACGCTCTCATCCCCGGTGTGGGTAAAAATAGAAGAGTGGGGTTGGGGGAAATATATGTTTCTCAGGTTTTTCTTCTTTAATGATGTTCCTGGAGTGTGTGCGTGCGAGTGTGTACAAGTGAGGTCCTGAAAGATTGTTTTTTGCTTTGTTGATTTTCTCAAATCTTGTTTTTCTGTATAGATGCCATCCAAATTTGCCCCTTTTGTACTGCACCCTATAACATGTTATGAATAGTATACTAATCTTACCTGAGTCTAGCTCCCTCACAACACCTGCACCCCTGCAATTTTCAAGTACACTGAAGAACCCTGGATTAGCTTTATTCAGGTGGGTTTACTCTATGCGCTGGAGCTGCTGGGACGAAGAAATGAGGGACCCTGTACTTGCTAAATTAAAACGTTTAACATAATGAGGTCAAAGCTGACAACATGAAGCATGCTGTTGCTTTTGGAATATTGGGTTGCATCGAGAATAATAGCGCAGGTCCGACTAAATTAACACACTGGAAATAATATCGAAGTACTGAAAGTACACACTAAGTCAATACATTGTTTAACATTGCATCCTATCCAGTAGAAAACAGTTCTGCTGCCTAATATTTTTGTGGAAACGTTTAACATTATAAATTAGGGGTGTAACTATAGATTATGTCACAATAGGGGATTATCGCTGACATGGTAGCAGTGACTCTCTGCGCGCACTTGCCACTTCTCGTTGAATCATCCGACCACTCTGGTGAACTCCATGAGACAGACTACACTAGGTTTATTTATACGGTATCCTTGGTAAATTAGTACTGATTCACTAAAGTGCTGGTGTTCGTGCCGAAAAGTGATGGTCTGCTGAAAATTGATGGCCGGCCGCGGAGCGCGCGCAGTATCGCCCATTCTCTTTACAAGATAAGACAGCAATTGCTTTTATGTGGATCAAACAGACATAACGTGCAAATAAACATCACTCACCCAGTACTTTTTACCTATTAAAATACAGGGTTGTGGACTCGAGTCGCATGAATTGGACTTGACTTGGACTCGAGTCCCAAATTTCATAACTTGACATACAAAGATGACTTGCGACTCAGATCTGGACTTGAGCCCTGTGACTTGGAAAGACTTGACCTACCTTCTAAACCACAGATCAGATATGTAATAATCACTGACTGTAGTATAGCACTGTATCATTGACGCATGATCTCAGCGCTGATTACTGAGCGCTGCTTTCGCACATTTGGTACTGAGCCAGAGAGCGCGTGACAGAGTGCGTTCAGCAGCGTGTGTCAGTTGTAATTTATGATCACACACGTTCAGACAGTTTTCAACTCAAATAATGTTTCCTTTTCTTTTTCAGGCATTTAAATACACTACTAGCAAACCATTTATAATTTGAGGGGAAAAAACACTGATGTCTATGTAAGCGGAAATAATAAACCTTTCAAATGTAATTTTGAGACATGTTATTTCCCCCACAACAAATGCATATTTTAGCCTGTAGGTCATTATAAAGTCTTCACCCTGTTCACCAGCCACTCACTTTCATGTCTTTCGGGAGAAATGGATGGATTTACGTGTACATTTTGTAACGTAGCCCCAAAAAGTGTCACGTGACGCTTGATACGTCGCCATGGAAATAGGAATGTTCTAGTACAATTACTGTCGCGTTAACAAATGATTTAACCAGGGACTCAATATTTTAAACTTAATGTGTAGCAAATTACGATTAATTTTCCCTATGAACAGTTACTTTTATTTTTTTTTATTTTTAAATCTGCATTGCCACTCTTCACATTCAACCAATCAGACAACCAACCAATTAACATCCACTGAAGTTTGAATAAATGATAATATTATATATTATTATATTATATCATATTTTAAAAGCCTTCCTGATATAAATTAGTATACATTTCATTTGCTATAATAATTAACACTGAGACAGTAATTTGTGCAAAAGCACTAATGACTTGTTTAAGACTTGAAGCTTAAACTCGAGGACTTGCGACTTGACTTGGACTTGTCTGTCTGACTCGGACTCGACTTGGGACTTGAATGCAAAGACTCGAGACTTACTTGTGACTTGCAAAACAATGACTTGGTCTCACCTCTGTTAAAATACCTGTAAAGGCCCAATACAACTATTATAATGCATGTACACTCTTAGAAAAAAAGGTACAAAAGCTGTCACTGGGGCTGTACCTTTTCAAAAGTACCTAAATGGTACATATTGGTACCTTAATGGTACATATTAACACCTAAAATGTACATAATAGCACCTAAATGTACATATTAAGCACCTAAATGTCCATATTAGCCCCTAAAATGTACATATTAGTACCTAAAAATGGACAAAAAGTTTTCCCTTTTGCAAAGAAGGTACAGCCCCA
The DNA here is from genome assembly GCA_030378365.1 of Hybognathus amarus. Taxonomy (NCBI): domain Eukaryota; kingdom Metazoa; phylum Chordata; class Actinopteri; order Cypriniformes; family Leuciscidae; genus Hybognathus; species Hybognathus amarus. The sequence goes on along the minus strand of JAQIUQ010001392.1, from coordinate 127,795 downwards.
GTGACGTCTTGTACCTTTTTCTGAGAGTGATATTTCACCTGCCAAAAAGTGATTTAAGCCTCAACTGATTTATTAAAAGGTTATTTCTGCCCTGAAATTAGTTGATAATATTCACCGAGGGTTAAATCTGTCTGATTATAACTCACCTACTATTTTTTTACTCAAAATACCTGTAAATGGCCAATACAACTATTATAATGCAGTATTATTTCACCTGCCAAAAAGTGATTGAAGCCTCTACATATTGATTGAACGGTTATCTCTGCCTGAAATTAATCGATTATATTCATGAGGATTAAATCTGACTGATTAATAATTCATCTACTTCTTTTTACCTATTAAAATACCTGTAAAGGGCCAGCAAGCCGATAATTCCCTGACACACATCGCGAGATATATATATATATATATATATATATATATATATATATATATGAAGTAGTTCAATATGCAAAAGCCTTGTAAGTGCCATTTGAAATTTTCTTTCTAAAAATGATTCATTTTTATCAAGCTCGTAGTATTTAAAGCTCCAGTAATTTCACTAAACTGGCAATGAAGATTACCTATTAATTGTCATTTAAGTGAGAAATGACTGAACCTACACATACAGAGCCGATAAAAACGGTCATTTGAATAGAAGAAAATTTTAAATGGCACTTAGAGGCTTTTGCCATCTCAACTCTCTCATATATCAAAGATATAAGTATATTTTCTGAATACATAAAATGATCTTAATACTCCTTACTGTTTTTCATTTTTTGTAATCGTATGCTGTGCACGTATGCAGTAAGAACTATAGATAATTCCACTGATTTCTTAATAAAACCGAAAAATAGTGTACAGCAGCAGTGTCTTCAGTAAGAAGTCTGAACATAGCCTAATTCTCTCCTCCAGTGCTTTCGCCCCTGTCCTTGTCACTGTCTAATTCTCTGTGGGTTTGTGTACCTGTGGTGATTGTGTGTCTGTGGGTTTGGCGTCCTGGTGTTCGCATATGATTTTAAATCTCCTGCTGGTTTACATCTGTAGGTACTCTCTGCCTAGTGTGTGTAATTCTTTACAGTTTGGGGTCCATCTTGTTACCTGCTCTGTCTCTCGACTCAAGCTGCCATTTCTATTTGCATCCTCCCTCCCTTCCTCTCCCTCCTTCTTTCTGTCTCTCCATCTCTCGATGCCTGTCTCCTCTTTCATATCTGACTCAACACCCCTCCCTCTCTGCATATCTATTTCTGGTGCCTATCTCTATCTCTCCATGCAAACATCACTTCACCCTGTTTCCTCATTACCACCACTCCGTATAATACACACACCCACCCTCCAGTCCTCCCGTGTGTCATTCTCCTCACCGCTGTAAATTTGCTTCCTATCCTGGAGTCCAATAATTTCCGAACTCCTGACCTTTTGCCTTTGCTGATGCCCCTTTAGGAGTGTCCCCTGAACCCCAAGGCAGTGAGCCTGGGAGAGCTGCAGACGGAGAATACAACCTCTCCAGCAAATGTAGTGTGGACGGCATGGCGTCCTTTCCTCACTCATGAGGGCGGCCTGTGCAGGTACATTTTGTCTTGTCTTTGTTTTCTATAAAGGTGCAATATGTAAGAATGACAACTAGTCGTCAAAATAGGTACTGCAGTCGTTTCTCCCGCCACCTGCTCCTCAGACTGGACGGCCCTCACACGGGTTGCCAGTTTTGAGCACACGTAACAGGAACGAACGCAATGGACAATGAAAATTGGCAGATTGGGGCAGCGTGCAGTATCACAGACTCAAAACACAAAACAAATTTCCAGCCTGGAAATGCACATTTCAAAGTAATAACTGGCTGAAAAAGTGTTTTTAGAGAAACAAGTATGTGAACTTTGCATGTTCCGTAGCCCCTAAACTCGTATTCACTTTATAGCCCTTAATCCTGTAATTGTGGACAAATGTGGGCACAGAGGACTCAGGTGTGATCCTTAATTTTTATTTATTATAAATATTATATCACTTTTCTTCAATAAAGTTTTGTCTATCCATTTATGGTGGGTTTTCTCTTGGGGGGGGGGTATTTTTGAATTTATTTACTTCAAAAAATACCATATTTTCTATGTAAATTATGTAAATGAATTACTATGTAGTTTTATTGTAGTTTAACTACATTAAAATATCATTCCAATAAGTTCTTATAGCTAAAACCTGAAGATGAAGTGACTTTGCTGTCACCTGGTGTTCTTACTTTGGCTTATTTTTAGCAATGCTAGATTAACAGTTTTCCCATTCATTTCCCAATGGCGCGCCCTCAGTAGCGGTCTTAGGCACATTTCTCAGTAGCGGTTCTGGGCGGCATTTTCTCATGTCACATGGGGGCGGCCAAGGGGTAATCCATCAGCCCGGAAGTTGAAGCTGCCTCCGGGGCCGCCATTGTGTGAGCGTCACTATCACCTGCTGTTAGCATCCCATTGACTCCCATTCATTTTGGCGTCACTTTGACGAGCGAATAACTTCACATCTGAGGCGTCCAAGACTCCCATTTATCCATTATTTATTTCTAAAGAAACACAACAATGTATAAAAGGTCCATTACTTTGCACTTTACGTCATGGCCACTGAAGCCCGTCTTATAAAATAGGCTAAAATTGCGTCATGAACTCACTCGACTGTCTGTTGCACAGAGAATTGACCAGATAGACAGGAAGAGAAGCTCGCGCACAGCTCTCACAGGCAATCTTTTCTGTCTAAAGTCAGCCCATGGCATAAATAGAAGCAAAATGACTAAATGAATTAATCAGAATACTTACCAAAAGTTGCTCCAGGTCCGTCTTGTGCACAATTGGAATATCTCTTGGCACAGCTACTATAAGTCAGTCAGTTTGCTCACGTGACCTCTACGTCAGTCAAGCTCAGTTTGAGCCTGCGCAGTAACGCTTGGCTATCAGGAAGTGAATGTGCCCATGTCGATCTTCAACTCTCTTCGTTGAAATCAACAGGGTCGCTGTGTCCATTTCTTTTACTGTCTGTGGGGCGGCACGAGCAGTTAAACCTCTGTGCCGCGAAGTTTTCTATTCTCTATCATTTCGATTCAGTCACTTGGCGATGGCGCCCTGCTTGCTGAGAAGGTGCCGTGGCACAGAAGCGAGTGTCAAGGGATCTCCTGATTAGTTCACGTATCGCGTATTTTGCGCGTCTCAAGGTCATTATTTTAAATCCTCTATGTTCTCCAAATAGCGCACACGCTCATTATGCGCTCACAGGAAGCGCTCATAAACTTTCAGATGGGAGTTAGGGATGGCATGGATTATCCGATCGATTCGATTATTTATCATTAAGAATTTCGTCGATCACGCGAATTGTTATCGAATTATCATTAAACTAATGATGCTGCATTGCGTAGTGTGAGTGGAAAGTGAACGTGTTGCCCGGGCTGGTCATGTTAGCGCGGAGGTACCTGTGCATCCCGCCGGTGTGGTGAGAGACTGGGCTCCCCCCGACGAAATGAGTCCCCCGAGCTGTGTTTTTCAGCGGCTCGGACTGAAGCATTTGTTTACACTTGATGCGTCCGCACGGAGGGAAGGTGCGCGTGCGCAGTCTGCAGAGACTCGCGCTGAAGTGCCAGGCCAAAGTGTAACAAGGGCTCTGCACGGTCACCATGCAGGTTGCGGTCGTGCTCGACCCCCGATCATGTCATCAACATGCTTATCTTTTTCAACAAAAATCAGTAGACTGGAGCAGAAGTTGTATGTTTGTTATTTTTTCTGAAGCTTTAGTAAGCCTGAGCCGTAGGCTAATCTCTCTGACCTCTTTCGAACTCCGTGCCTTGATTCGAGTTAAATGGTGACACAACCTGCTGTTTAGATCTAAATGTTATTTATGTTTTTGGTTAAGTTATTATTATTATTTTGGAACAAACGAAGGTCTCATTGAATGCCAACTTGCAGTTGCAGGTTCAGTTGCGTCTGGTTAGTAAGTTAACGTTAGCTGCTGACCACCGCCCGCATATCTTCAAAATTTAGCCTGAACCGAATGCCCAGTTTAACTGCCACAAGTTGATCATCTTGTAATAAAGATCTAATTAAGGAAAACATGCTGTATTTGTGTATTTTCATGACATTTTTAAATTTATAAAAAGTTAAATAAATGATAAATTTGAATAAAAAATATTAATTATTAATCACAGTCGATCGTTAATTATTCTAACGATCGACTAAGAAAATTTAATCGAATGCCCATCCCTAATGGGAGTGCACGTGCACCCAAACACTTGGGTGTTTTCTTCTCTCTTCCGCAAATAAATCTTTTAGCAGAACTACAGCAAGCGTTTTTCTGTGGTGGAAATACATTAGCTACTAAAACGTCTTTGTTGTTGTGGAGAGCGCAGTGTAATGAGTGCATGGCCATGGGAAAATCGGTACAAATCGGTACGCTCCAGGGGTGTCACCCTGGGTGTAGTTCAAAGTAGAACCGCCATTGGGTGCCCTTTTTTGACCCAAAAACAAGATTAAGGAGGGTTTTTTCACCCACTCAACATTGTAGAATTGAGTCAAAAAAAAATTGTGTGTGTTCAGGAGGCAAACTTAGGAAAAGTGAGCCAAGTCTTGTACCGTCTCAGATCAAGGGAAGTATTTTCTAAAATAAATCAAAAATATTTTGCCCACATTTGTCCAGAATACTGTTTTAGGGTTTATACAGTGAGGAAAATAAGTATTTGAACACCTTGCTTATGTCTCTCACAGTGGACATGCACCTATCGATGACAATTTCACACCCTCCATGATTTCTAAGTGGGAGAACTTGCAAAATAGCAGGGTGTTCAAATACTTACTTTCCTGCACACGTACAGTATTATGGCATTTTTATGCTTTAGTAGAGCTGAAAAAGTTACATACAGCACCTTTAAAGCATTAACACACATTTCAGTGCGTGGTGTACCCTGTGTAAGCTCTGTAAATGTCAGCTTAACTTGAGTTTAAAGATAGAGAAGGTACAATTTGGATTCAGACATTTGTTTGGATCGTACTCATACAGTGTGTGCATATAAAGACAGCAGTGTGTGGAACAGCGCTCTTCTTAATTGTCGCTCTCACACTTCTCTCTTCACATCAATACAATGTCAAATACATTTCCCCCTAGAACTGTCAAAACTTGCTAAAGAAAAACAAGCTCAGGTGTCTCATTAAAGGGAGAGGAAGCTACTTTGCACCCATAGTATCGATTTGGTTTTAGCATGAAAGAGTATCATTTTAATGATGGACGCTTTAATGATATAATGCTTATTGATTTTCATTTCCATTCAAGTTTAAAAACACACATCTTTGGTGTGGTCCTACTGATGATGCTGTGGAGGAACATAAGACTCAAAAATAGAAGAAACACTGTTTCTAATTCTAGTTAACTAGTTTAATGCTGACAAAAGAATACAGCAATAATTGCTAATGGCGAATAGATTTAAAAAAGATCTCTCGTTTATATAAGATTTATTTATTTATTTATTTATTTATAATTTATTTAATGTCTTGTAATGTGTTTCTGAGTGGCACATTTCAGAAGTAAGAGTAAGAGGTGTTGTGAATGCTGTTTCATGTTGACTTTAAAGCTTGTGCTCATCAAGACGTTTCGCATGTTGCTCTGACAGAGGAAATGAATCCTGATGTGACGAGAACAAACACGAGAGAGAGAGAAAGAAGGAAGCAAAGAACGAGGGAAAGTGGTTGTAGAAATTAGTTTCTTTTATTCACCATGCCGTCCAGCCTGGTCTCTACCCATAAACTCTCTCTGTCTCTGTGCCAGTCTCTAGAGTATCACAGGAAATCACTGCACTTGTTTTTACAGCCTTTCTCTTTGATCGCTATACAGCCTGATATGGTGGATTGGTGGCGTGTTTTTTTTTCATCAGTTTTTGTACTTGTTAATAATGAAGTTATATTTCTCCATTATTGCTCTTTGTACACATGCAAGGTGATGTCTCAAAAATATCATTTGTTTATTATTTTAATGAAGTGATCTCAGTGTTTTATGAATTGTAGCTGCTGTATTTCTCGCTCTTTTTGATGTTCTCTGGCACTTCATCTCTGCACATTATTCTGATCTTAAAGGAGTAGTTCACTTTTAAAAAAACTTTTGCTGATAATTTACTCACCCCATGTCATCCAAGATGTCCATGTCTTTCTTTCGTCAGTCGAAAAGAGGTTTTTGATGAAAACATTCCAGGATTTTCTCCATATAATGGACTTCAATGGGAACCAAACGGTTTAAGGTCCAAATGAGAAGTTTCAGTGCAAACTGCAAACTGTTGAAAGGGCTTTAAACGATTCCAGACGATGAATAAGGGTCTTATCAAGCTGAAACGGTCGTTCATTTAAAAAATAAATAAATAACAAAGTTTGTTTTATAAGCACAAATGGTTGCATTGCTCTGTACTGTGACGCATGTTCGTGACTCTCCTGTTCAAACTCGTTCATCATAATGAACAAATCTTTTTTTGTGTTATTTCGCTCATTCAACAAACGAAATTAACGGAAACTCGGAAAAAGATTTGTTCATTTTGATGAACGAGTTTGAACAGGAGAGACATACAGAACAGAGCAAGGTGATCATTTGAGCTTACAGTATAAAACTTAAACTTTTTTTTTTAAATGAGCGATCGTTTCGCTTGATAAGACCCTTTATTCATCGTCTGGAATCGTTTAAAGCCCTTTCAACAGTTTGCACTGAAACGGCCTTTTGGACCTTGAACCGTTCTGGTGCCCAGTAAAGTCCATTATGGAGAAAAATCCTATTAAATCCTTAATTTATTTTCGACTGAAGAAAGAAAGACGTGGACATCTTGGATGACATGGGGCGAGTAAATTATCAGCAAAAGTTTTTTTTTTTAAAACGTTCTTGTTTCTTGTTCAGTTGCAGTTTAGTTTGATTTATTGGCATGACAAATAGCTGCATTTGTATTGACAAAGCATTTGCAGCTTATTGTTGTAGAGCATTGACAATAAGAGAATGGCTGGCAAAAAATCAGCTCAGAATGCCTGCTTGGATTTTCTCAGTTTCTCTCATAAGTCTCTATATGTGTAGTGTTACAGAGCAGGTCTGCGAGAGTTTAACTCCAGAGACCCGAGCGCTGAGACGGATAATGATTTTTTTTATTTCCCTTTAAACAGTTTTAAGAATCTCACACCTCATTGAACCACTTGAAAACACTTGAAAAGGCACATTTAGAGGCACGAAGAGCTTAAGATCGAAGTCTTCTCTGTAAAATAGATTGTTTAAACTTCAATATGTTCTTGTCAGAGGTTTATAAGGCTGTGTTAGAAATAATTTTACAGAATTGAAATGGAAAAACGAAGTTTATTCTGCAGTCCTCTTCCTCCCTCTTTTAATATTTCAATGGGCATGACAAGTAATGGTGCATTTGCCAAAGAGAATGAGTCAGTGAGTGTCAAAAAGAGAAAATGCTACAGTAAATGCTAAACAAAAAGAGAAAAATATTAATTAAGCACTAAGGTACAACAGAGCATGCTGTATTGTGAATATTATACAGCACAGCCTTGGGTTCCTTTTTGCTCATGCAAAACAATTAGAAAATAAAGAGTTTTTTACAGACATTTTTTTAATTAAAGCATTATTCTGTCATCATTTATTCACCCTCATTTTGCATCTAACCTCAATGGCTTTTGTTCTTCTGTGTTATCAAAAGATACCTTTTTTTTCTCATACAGTGGAAGCCAATGGTAACCAAAACAGTTTCAATACTAACATTCAGGAATGATTTGAAGGGTGACTAAATGATGACAGAATTAATAAATTAGGTGTTTTGTGGTAAGTTTGCGGTTTTCATTCAGCTTTGTATTGAGTCATAGTGAAATACAACTCAATTCTGTTTGGCCTGCTTCATAAGAACAATTTATTTAGCTCTTTGTTTATTTTGCCTTGTTTTTCACGTACCGGTTGCCAGAATGTTTGAGTATAGTCCATGTCAAGATGATTCCCATTTTCTTGGCCAGATAACTCTGACTTTTCCTAATGCATTTCAGTGTTGTTTTGGCTAATTCATAATTCTGTTCTTGAACCTCAGTCTGTATGAGGGGCTTGTTTTGTTGAATTCACAGGATTTTATAATGGTATGGTATGTTCACTTGTAAATGGTTCCAGAATTTAATTGCCTGTTTTGTGTCCTCATAGTTAATGGATATTGGCCTAATTGTACCCTGCATGCATTATTCCTGGAGTTTCATGTACGTTTTTTTTTACAGAATACAACAGGCAAGGTCTCGGTTGGGGTTTTTTCCCATTTGGCGAGTTCTTGGTTTGTTAGTGGACCACACACCTCGCTGCCATAAAAAGCAATGGCCTCAATTACTGCTTCTAATATTTTCAGCCTAATTTTAATTGAAATCTCAGCAGGACATTGCATTTTTATGACACAGTGGGCCACTTCAGGGTTGATGTTGCCTGTGGACCTGAGTTTCAGGCCTAATTGTACTTTGATGAATGTGTGATATAATTGGATATGAACATGTTTGTCATGCACTTATGTATGAAACCTGGAGGTCAATACTCTAGTTTTTAATTTTAGATTTACTGCTAGGGTAAATGGTCCAGGTCTGTCAGTACTGTTCTAGTTAGTCCAACTTTTGCTGTAATTCAGAATCCGAACCAGGTCGTGTGTGTGTGTAGATTAGGCATTTCTGAGTCACACTGAGTGAGATCAATAATTACAGATGTGGTTTGAACTGGTTGGAAAATACTGGGCTTACCCAATAACTCTATGCTACTAGGAGACTGGGAGAGATTTTTATAGCTATATTTTTATGACTATAATTTAATTTAGCTCGTGCTTTCTGTCTACAATATGAGTGTGATTTTAACACTTAAAATCATATTAATAAGATAATGTACATTGATCTGTACAGAAGAGGATTGGGGCCAAGCAATAAAAAATAAATAAATAAATAAATAAAATATTCTCGAGATTAAAGTCATTTTAATGCAAGATTAATCTCGTTATATTTCGAGAAAAAAGGCGAAAATACAATCTTCAGAATAATCGTATTAATTATCGAGATTGAAGTCATTATAATGCGAGATTTAATTCGTTATATTTCGAGAAAAAAGTCTTGAGAATAAACGTATTAAATTTTGAGAATAAAGTCATTGTGTTTGGGGAAAAAAACTCTTTAAATTTCGAGAATAAAGTCATGTTTCGAGAAACTGTCTCCATGGTTACTTGTGTAAAAATCTTTGTTTTGCTGCCGCTACCATTTTCGGTCCCCATTTCGCGCGGAGCTCTCGGGACACCCTCCTATGCCAGTAGGCTAACTGTTTTTATGAATTAGCTAACTGGCTATTACTTTAGGGTCGTTATTGGTTGTGTACGCCTCCATTCACAGAATTTAACGACTGTAACCATCTATACAATTTCAGTACATGCGGTTTTAATTGATCAAAGTCCATATTCCAGAGTGCATTTGGGCCAGCGCTGTTCGTTTTTCAAGTGACGGCTCAAACGTCTTTTATCAGTAAAGTTCTGCACGAGCGAATTCAGTGACACTTTTAATGCAATACATTACTGCTAAAGTTGATAGTATTTCTTTGTTACTGAAATTGAGTCTAAAATATAGCTTGACTAGAAATCCATTGTCTGCATCAGTACCGTAGGCTATGCAATGATCAGAATGCGTTATTCTTTACATTTTATTTTGACATTTTTTTTTCTAAAACACAACGACTTTATTCTCGAAATTGAATGAGTTTATTCTCAAGATTGTATTTAGACTTTTTTCTCTAAATTTAACAAGTTTTTTCTTGTAACACTATGACTTTATTCTCTGATATTTAATGAGTTTATTCTCAAGATTGTATTACGACTTTTTGTTTTGAAATTTAACGAGTTTAATCTAACATTATAATGACTTTAATCTCAAGATGGTTTTATTTTATTTTTTTACTATTGCTTGGCCCTAATCCTCTTCTGTAGATCAGGACGGGACATTATTGGGAAATAAACCTCTGTCTATCCAGGTGGTGGGATCTGGTATTACACCAAAGGAGTCTTTTTCTATTAATGACCTTCTGACTTTTCTTCACAATTCTTATTAAATGGCTACTAATAAATGGACATGCAATATAGTTTTGAGTTCAATCATTGATTCTGAAAGAGGCCAGAGAGTGATTTGAGAGATATGCTATGTTTCGGAAATTGGTTTGCACGATGTTCAATGCAGTTTAGCAGCCATTATACAAATATTTGACTGCTGCGATCTATCATATTCCAGAGAGTCGTGTTATGATGTCAAATAGTTTTTGGTGTCAAATAGCAGATTAAATGACAGGCTTTTATAAAGTTTCAGGCAATGTTTTGTGTAATATATTGTGAATAAATATAAGTGCAATAGTATAATCAGATGTGCTGTAATCTTGTTATTTAAAAGTCCATTTTACTTCTACCCGAGAGATTGTGTGCTTTGAGTAATTCTAAGAGTCTGGTATTGATTACTACAAAACAGCTTCCCATACAAATGCTTTAGTCATTATTACGGTTAAACTCATTCCCCTTTCAAGAGCCATATTGAATAGCTTTTGGAGAGCAGACAGGAATTAGTATATTTAGCTGTAGTGCGTTTGCTTTTTAATGTGGTTGTTTTGTCTTGGAGCTCTTGTGCAGTAATGCAGAGATCTAATGGATTCTGATCTGAATTGCTGATTCGAACACCTCAGGCTGTTTGTTTATTTAATTTTGCTTAGTACTTTCTTTTTCTCCTGTTTCCTCTGCAATTAAATTTTCCTTTCGTTTGTGGCTCGCTTTTAACCTAATCTGTAGAGCCGTTTTGTCTGTAGCCCTCATGCTGTGTGTCCTAAACTCTTTCCATCTCACAGACAGGAGTGTCCTATCAGTTCTTAAACTCTGGGGCCATTTTGACCAAAAAGACGACTCTAAATGGCGCACCACCATTCTCATGCCAATTGCCAACCAATGTTTTATTCTATCCTTTTAACCCTTAGGGGGTCAAAGGTGTTCTCTGGGTCCTGGAGGTGTTCTGACATGCTCTGACATTTCATTTGTGCTTTTTTCTGTTACTTGTGACATTTTCATGGCTAAGATATTATTACATTGTATTCAACACAAACTCTGCTACAATAATATGTCAGCAGCATGTATGTCAAATTTTGTAGTTTTGAGATAAGGACGTTTATGCGTGGTTTGTGAAAAAAAAGTGACATGACGCATATCTTGAATGTGAAGTAGGGTTTATGCATGTTTATGACAACTGTCATTAAGTGTCTTTCGCTCAATAATGACATTTGAATGGAAATATTGACATAAAATTAAGTTAAACTGTTATGTGGTTGGCTTTGACATTGGCTGTCATGAGGCCATTATAACCATGAATATTTTACGTGGCCTCAACTACAGTCACACTAATTGAATTTGTCATTAAAACGTTATAATGGCTTCATGACTGCCAATGTCAAAACCAACCACCTGACAGTTTAATGTAACGTTAACCAATAAAGCTAGGTGGTTTCTTAAAGGTGCCCTAGAATGTGTTTATATTATTATTTTATAATGTTTCCTGGGTTGCCCTTATAATGTTAGTATGTTTTTTAGATCAAAAATAGTCATAATTTAGAAATAAAAGGCATTTTTCGTAGCCTAATTTTAGCCTCTGCTTTGAACACTCTGTTTGAAGGGGCGTGTCTGCTGTGTGTAACCGGCCTCTGCTGTGATTGGCTGACATGCTTGCATAGGAAATAGCTATGTATTACATGTGAATCTCTCTCGAATAATTTCACTACAGCTATTATACGTTTTTACTATTACAGCTAGCGAGATTAACGAATCGCTGAGATGTTTTTGAAGTATTAGATCTATTCCCATCACATAAAATGTTGCTGTGATGAGCTTTGATCAAGCAGAGGGCAGTCTGTCGATTCGCGAAGGATGAAGATATTATCATTGCAATGCAGTTTCTGCCTTCTCTGCTTTCACTAATGCAGACACGATCATATAAATACAGTAAGAGCTTCGTTGTGCAGTGTAATGTGCGTCATTGAATTCATAACAAGTTTGGCAAGTGTGCAGATAATCTCGCGCTGTGTAGAAAGATTGTTCTTGGATCGCTTTCTGTATTTAATTTATTCACAATTTAAATACGTTTTTTTCCCATCCTACTAAAAGAAACGATGTGAAGTTGATATTTTAGTCACTGGCGTGACTTACTGATGCATAAAAAGTATTGAACGATTTTGAGTGAAAGATTAACGTTACCTGTCTGAACTTGAACAACAACACATCAGCTCGATCCGAGGCCAGCTCTTGGCCCAAGTTGTGGAACCAGTCGTCGGTGAAATGTTTGGAAATATCCAGAGAGAATAAATTAACCCATTGTTTCTTCAGAGGCTCGGATGAAGGAACTAAAAAATACTTTTGTGTTCATGTGTACATCCAAACACTGATCAACTGCCATGCTTCGGCTGCGCAGCTCCGTCTCGTCTGTCACTGAACATGGGCTGGCATATGCAAATGTTAGGGGTCGTACATATTAATGATCCCGACTGTTGCGTAACAGTCGGTATTATGTGGAGATTCGCCTGTTTTTCAGGGGTGTTTTTCAAAAACGAGATTTAAGTAAGAAGGAGAAAACAATGGTGTTTGAGACTCACTGTATGTCATGTCCATGTACTGAACTCTTTTTATTTAACTTTGCCATCATAAATTCAAGTTCACATTATAGGGCACCTTTAAGTTTGATAATTAATCTGCTATGTCATGTTTATGACAGGTTGTGTTGTCTTTGTCATGACAACTTGACATTACTAAGACTCTGACAGGTTATGATGTGGTTTATGTCAAGGTGTCATAACAAAGACATCTCAAACAATTTCATGTTTGCATTCAAAATGTCATAACTGAGCGAATGACAGTTGTCACAAACATGCATAAAACTTCCTTTATATTCATAACATGTCATCATGATTATGAAGGTGTTAGTCTTATCAAGTAAAGTGTTACGCGAACTTTCTTATGCTTCAAAGTGGACTTCCAGTTCTGGGGGAGTGGGTTGGGACCCTACATTTCCCCACATTGCCTCACATCTTAAGCTTTCTAATCACAGTTTGCTGTGGCTCAATACGGCTTGTATCTGTGGTGTGCGTCTCCTCCTCGCTGTTCAGAGAGGAAGATGGCCCAGAGGAGATGTGACACTTCCTGTAGCTGTGTGTGACAGTTCTGGTGTTATACGCTTACCCAGGCAGCCGGCAGGCCTGCTGCTTCCAGACAGGGTGCGTTTGTATGTGTGTGTATAAGACAGATGAGCCGTGCTCTGTGCTCATGTTTTTTTGTTTTGAGTTCAGTAAATGAGACGCACATGGGCAGATAACGGGACAGGAAAAGATAAATGATCAATTAGAGGCTTCACCACAATTGCCTGCAAGTCTCTCTGGTGTCTGCGAAACCAAAGTAGGGAAATGAGACTGACGGAGAAAAGAAGAGGACTGGAAAATGAAAAATAGAGAGACAAAGAGATGCAGGGTGTATTAGGAAATTCACATTCATTCTGTGTGTGTGTGTGAAGCACTAACACTTCCTCTCTGTGTGGCCGAACTCAGATGAGAAGCCTGATGAGAAGTGGATTGTGTTTGACGGGCCCGTGGACACGCTGTGGATCGAGAGCATGAACTCTGTAATGGACGACAACAAAATCCTCACACTCATCAACGGAGAGAGAATCTCCATGCCTGAACAGGTACCGACGGACGATAGCCAAAACACACTAAAACACCCAGGGTTATTTCACTTCTGATCCAGACCTGACACTGTGTGTTCATGGCACTAACCCATAAGGCTAATACCACACATAGAACTATTTATTTCCTTCACTTGTGCCCTTTTTCAGTTATTGGGCAAATCTAATAAAGAAATGCCAAAGCACATTTTATTATTCCAAAATCAAAAGGAAAACATATACACTACCATTCAAAAGTTTGGATCTTTTTTGTTTTTAAGAAATGTACTTTTATTCAGCGACGGCCACATTTAGTAAACATTTTTTTTAAGTGACAGTAAAGACATTTACAAAAGATTTCTATTTCAAATAATTGCTGTTCTTTTCATCTTTGTTTTCATCAAAATAATTTTGGTGAAAAAAAAATGTTTCGGTTTCCACAATGATATTAAGCAGCACAACATGATAATAAGTAACAATGCTTAAAATTCAGCTTTGTCATCACAATATTTCTGTTTTTACTATATTTTTTATTAGAGCCTAGACCGATAAAGGATTTTGAAGGCCGAGACCGAAACAAATATTTGTTGGTTTTAAAATTCGATATTTCGATATATCGGCCGATATTATTGTATTCAGAACGCCAAACAAAACAGTAACCGATTTCCCTAACATTAGTTATTTGTAGTTATTTATGAGTTTTAACTTAAAAAATATGATAATGCATTTTAAAAAGAAAATTGTTTCTTTTATTGGCCTGCCGATATATCGGTCTGGCTCAAATTTGTATATAGTGCTACTATATTTTATCAAATAAATGCAGCCTTGCTGAGCATAAGAGATTTCTTTTAAAAACAGTAATTTTTATTTATTGTTACTAAATTTCTTTTAGTAACAATAAATCTTACCAAGCTCAAACATTTGAACAGTAGTGAATTTTGCATCAAGAAAAGGAATTATTTTTACGACAAGCATTTTTTACTATACTGTAATGCCAAAAATCTATCATTCTTCCTTTTAATATAATGAAAGAAAAAAAATCACAATGTAAAAATACACTCTAGAAAAAATGACTCAGTATTTTTAACCCAATTTCGGGTAAATATGGACAAACCCTGCCATTGGGTTAAAAATGTAATTTAAAAATGTAACCCAATAGCTGGGTTTGTCCATATTTTACCCAAAATTGGGTCAACCCAGCATTTTTTAGAGTGTACTTAATGGCCCTAAAATAGACTTTGTTTTCTGTTTGGAAAATATCATTTCTTATTTATTTCTTTTGTTTGGAGTGAAATAGGATGCTCTTGACAGGTTTTGTGAGATTCACCCTTCAGCTAAGTGACAGTTCTGTGCTTATTTGGTTGTGTTTTAAGCATTAATGAGAGTGTGTGTTGCAGGTCTCATTATTGTTTGAAGTGGAGGATCTAGCTCGTGGCGTCCCCTGCTACCGTGTCTCGCTGTGGGATGGTTTACAATGACTATTCTGATTTGAGCTGGAAGCCTTATGTTCAGTCCCTGGATGGAAAAACGGGAGAAGGTTTGGGACACAATGCTCAGCTCAAGTATCTTTGATATAACGTTTGGGAAAAGTGCTTCATCTCTCTCTCTATCTCTTCTGCTCTCAGGTTGAAATGGATCATCTCAGGCAGCTGTTCTGATCGCTACATAGACAAGACCCTCTCTTTTAAGAAGACTCACTGTAAGGAGCTGGTGACCATCACTGAACTGAACGGAGTGGCGTCGCTGTGCAGACTCTACGACACACTGGCCACTCCAGTGAACGGGGTCAGAACACTTTCACATCATTAATGTGTATAGAGGGAATGCATTTCTCACCGGAACAACCCTCCTCAGCCTGACTGAGTGGCAAAACATCTGCTGCGTGACTGGATTTAATAGGGGAAACTGCGAAAATGCGACTAAAACAAACAATTATATCAATTTAAACTAAATGTTGGACTCAATATAGTGTTCCTTGCAACTTAACAAAAGATCCAGTGATCATACTGACATGCAGCCAGGAATCGTGTTGCCTGACATTTATGTTTGCCTGATTTCGACACCAGGGAAATAAAAGCAATATAGACCTAAACATAGGGCAAATTTGCCTGTGAACGCTTTATATAAATACAATATATAGGTCTAAATCACGGGTGATCACTTATATCAGTGTTATATATAGCCTATATATACAGTATCATCATATCGTCCAACCCTAAAACTTATATATATATATATTTTTTTTTTGATCAGTGTTTATTAAAAAACATCCAATAATGCAGAATATGCACTGATAAATATTTAAATTGATGAGTTGTTAATATATATATCAATACAAAATAAATGGGTATGGTTTTACTGCTAAATTCAGCATATTGACACAAAATGATAACTGCAAATCCACCTTTCAGCACGACGGTGACGTCACACGCATTCCCTCTATAGCCAATATTGCAACTGTAGATGGACCACATGACTTTTTCCATTGTTTTTATATAGTGAATCTAGGATGTCAAGCTGAAAAGCACAACGAAAGTGCTCTGTACAATCATACACATGCTATATTCCAAGTCTCTGAAGGGGTCGTATATCGTTTTTTTTTATGTTTTCGTTTTCCTTTAGAGTGTAGTGTATCTGTTTGTGCATGTATATACTTTGCAAAGTTATAAAGCGCACAGTCTCCCACAAAGAGAGCTTTTCTTTCTACAGTAACAGAGAACACTGATTCAGACCAGAAAGTCATGAAATGACTTCCTCAAATGTCTATATCACAGTGTGAAACATCAGCATATTTCCAAAGACAGAAGAACTCTCCAGTGAACTGTAGTGTTGTCATGTCGTGGAGACGCTGTTTGGATGCGAAAGCAAAACAGATGAAATAAGCAATCAGATTAAGATTTATTTATAAAGCTGTTCCTGAGCAGCACAACCCAAAAGTTTGCGTGTGCACAGCGCATTTTACACTGAGAAACATTCTCTTCAAGTTGTGCCTGCAAAGATGGCTCCGATCGATCTGCTTGATCACGTGCATGTGTATGATCGGCTTGACATTTTCAGAATCTGACTCGCACATTTTTTACGGTGTGTTTACAATCACTTAAAGGGATAGTTCACCCAAAAATAAAACTTCTGTCAGTAATTACTCTCCCTCATGTTGTTCCAACCCTTTAAGACTTTTGATCATCTTTAGAACACAAATTAAGATATGTTTGATGAAATATGAGAACAATCTCACTCCTTCATAGGCTTTATTAAAGTTTTATTAAAGCCTTGGAAGCTGAAGATCGTGATTATGGTAAGGGGCGTTACACTTCAGACACACACTTAAGGTGTATGGCCAATCACAATGCACTGAGTCTGCTGGCCAATCAGATCACTCTAAGCTTTTACGAAGGAGGGGTTTGTAGAAATCAGCGTGTTTTAGACAGACTGGGAATACTGGTACAATCTACAGTGTGTGAAAAATAATGTGTTTTTTTTAACATTAAAGCATGTTAATCTTTTCTATTAAAAATAATTACATTTTAAAATATCATCATATGAGCCCTTTAAAATTTCTCCTTTGTGCTCCATAGAAGAAAGTAAGTCATAGAGGTTTGGAACAACATGAGGGTAATTAAATATTAATTCAGTTAGTGTACAAGCGCTTTCACTAATCATGATTACCTTTATACATATGTGATGCAATCTGGGAAAAACCGTCAGATGTTGCGCTGGTACGTTTTGAGTTTAAAGTCTAAATATAGATTGAATGTCAGTTTTTTGTCAAAATTGGGTTTTATTGAATTATTATTTTATAACATCTTGATTATCATCTCTGAATATATCTTGGGAAAATTCACTAGTTTAGTGCAGGAAAATAGTGATTTATAATGTCCAGCTGAAAAAACTGTGTTTCTCTTTAAGAACACGCAGGCGGAGCGGAGGGGCAAAAAACAATATCTCCCGTTTAGCTCTCCTTCTCTAAACACTACAAAGACAGTTCACCTATCAAAATAAACCACATAACAGAATAAAGTCCAGTCCTGGGTGAAATACAACAGCCCACAAGTTTTATTTATTTATTTTTATCCAGTGTTATCCTGTGGTGTGATGCGGAGCACGAGAGAACAGCAGAGTTTGAAGACCTTGCTCGTCTCTCAATTCGTCCAATTTCAAAACGGTTTTCACAGGTTCAATTTTGAGTTCGTAAGCTTTCAGGGACGATGGCCTACCCTAACCCCGCCCCTAAACCTACCCGTCACTGGGGTTAAGACCAATCAGGGACGATGGCCTACCCCTAACCCCGCCCCTAAACCTACCCGTCACTGGGGTTAAGACCAATCAGGGACGGATGGCCTACCCTAACCCCGCCCCTAAACCTACCCGTCACTGGGGTTAAGACCAATCAGGGACGATGGCCTACCCCTAACCCCGCCCCTAAACCTACCCGTCACTGGGGTTAAGACCAATCAGGGACGATGGCCTACCCCTAACCCCGCCCCTAAACCTACCCGTCACTGGGGTTAAGACCAATCAGGGACGATGGCCTACCCCTAACCCCGCCCCTAAACCTACCCGTCACTGGGGTTAAGACCAATCAGGGACGATGGCCTACCCCTAACCCCGCCCCTAAACCTACCCGTCACTGGGGTTAAGACCAATCAGGGACGATGGCCTACCCCTAACCCCGCCCCTAAACCTACCCGTCACTGGGGTTAAGACCAATCAGGGACGATGGCCTGCCCCTAACCCCGCCCTAAACCTACCCGTCACTGGGGTTAAGACCAATCAGGGAACGATGGCCTACCCCTAACCCCGCCCTAAACCTACCCGTCACTGGGGTTAAGACCAATCAGGGACGATGGCCTACCCCTAACCCCGCACCTAAACCTACCCGTCACTGGGGTTAAGACCAATCAGGGACGATGGCCTACCCCTAACCCCGCCCTAAACCTACCCGTCACTGGGGTTAAGACCAATCAGGGACGATGGCCTACCCCTAACCCCGCCCCTAAACCTACCCGTCACTGGGGTTAAGACCAATCAGGGACGATGGCCTACCCCTAACCCCGCCCCTAAACCTACCCGTCACTGGGGTTAAGACCAATCAGGGACGATGGCCTACCCCTAACCCCGCCCCTAAACCTACCCGTCACTGGGGTTAAGACCAATCAGGGACGATGGCCTACCCCTAACCCCGCCCCTAAACCTACCCGTCACTGGGGTTAAGACCAATCAGGGACGATGGCCTACCCTAACCCCGCCCCTAAACCTACCCGTCACTGGGGTTAAGACCAATCAGGGACGATGGCCTACCCCTAACCCCGCCCTAAACCTACCCGTCACTGGGGTTAAGACCAATCAGGGACGATGGCCTACCCCTAACCCCGCCCCTAAACCTACAGTCACTGGGGTTAAGACCAATCAGGGACGAATGGCCTACCCTTAACCCCGCACCTAAACCTACCCGTCACTGGGTTTAAGACCAATCAGGGACGATGGCCTACCCCTAACCCCGCCCCTAAACCTACCCGTCACTGGGGTTAAGAGCCAATCAGGGATGACTATAGTTCCTAAATGGTATATGGTGGGGTCCGGATAACAGGAAAGTACCAGAAAAATGATAAAAGAAAGAAAAACAGATTTGGAAAGGGCTTGAACCCAGCTTCAATATGATCTCAAAACCTGCAATATGTAAAATTTCACCATGTGGTGGGTTTTCCCAGATCACATCACATATTTATCTTGGTATTTGTTGAGTTGAGCTGATCAAGGCTGTGGTTCTCTCTGGCTGCTCAGGTGAACCCAGCGGACTCTGAAAACATTGGTCGTATGGTGGAGCTCTGGTTCATCTTCAGTCTCATATGGTCTGTGTGCGCGGCAGTAGATGAGGATGGACGCAAGAAGATTGACAACTTCCTACGGGAAATAGAGGGAACTTTTCCTAACAAGGTATACAGTGGGCCCTGTCCCAAATGGCACCCTAAACACTCATGAGCACCCTTCTGAATACTAAAATGACAAACTAGACACCCTACAGTTCTTAGTCGATCACGATCATGTGCATGTGGCAGCCATTGTAAGTCCACAATACTGTAAGTGCATATAAAGTGTGTCATTTGGGACAGGGCCAAAGATAAAGTGTGCAATTGATGTGCTATTGATGGCAAAATAATTACTAACTTTTACTTCCACTGGTCTGTCTATTTATTGTTTGTTTGTTTATTTGTAATTAAAGAATGCTTGTTTTAACTTTTAAATAAATGCAACATGATTTCATTGTCTAATGTAACATATTTAAGTGTGACTGGGGGGCACAGTCGTGTACATACAGTATGAAATAGATAAGTTTATGCATGCACATGCTAATGGTACATGAAAGTGCTGATGTTGTGCGTCTACAACAAACTATTTAGCCTACAGAAACAAATATATTACTGAAAAAAATAATTGTTGTATTAAACCCCAGGACACCATCTACGAATACTACGTGGACACCAAGAACAAAACGTGGGCGTCATTTGAGGACAAGCTGCCCAAAGGCTGGCGCTACACCTCCAAGTGAGATGTGTGTGTGTGTTGTGTGTGTGTGTGTGTGGGGGGGTCTCTGCCAGCCGCCTGCGGGCTCAGTCAAAGGCCTCTCGCCCTGGCTCCCTCCCAGACTTCTGAATTCCCTGTCTATTCATATTTCTCATCTTTTTCATCCTTCTTCGTCTCTCCTCTCTCCCCTGCTCTCATTTGTCATGTCAGTCCAACTCTTTCCCTTCATTGTCCTTTGTCCTCTTGGCTCTCTTTGCTCCCTATTTGTCGGCTGTCCATTTTTCCATCCTGGGGTTCTTTTTTTTTTTTCTTCTTTCTTACCTGACTCTTTTTTTATCCCTCTATTCATTTGAAATGTCTCGCTACATCTTTCAATTTTCAGTCTTTCAATCAGGACTTTTCACCTCCTCTTCCTTTCTTGTTATTCTCATTCATTCTGCTCTCTCAACTCTATTTTCTCTCATCCCCTTTTTGCTGTTTCTCTCTCGCTCTTTATTCTATTCTCTTAATTTTTTGTCCTTTTTTAAAAGCACGTCTCATACTTAGCCACCCCACTTTTCAATTTGCTGGTGTCTTTTTAATTATGATCTGTCTGTCTGCAGCGCCCCATTCTATAAGATCATGGTCCCCACAGTGGACACGGTATCGCTATCATTACCTGGTGAAGGCTCTGGTGTCCGCTCAGCACCCTGTGCTCCTGACGGGTCCAGTGGGGACGGGGAAGACTTCAGTGGCCCAGAGTGTCCTGCAGAGCCTGGACTCGGTCACATGGGCAATGCTTACTGTCAACATGTCCTCACAGGTGATGAGAATCACTTTTTGTATTAGTAATATGATCTCAACAGAATGATTATTTTAAAACCCCAACTTTCTAAACATCCTCAGAGAAAGAATTAGATTTTACTTGAAAAAGAAGTGCTTTCAGAGAATATAGCTTGATGTATTTTTTAAACATAGGAGTCATTTTTGCCTGAACACACTTTTTGCCTTGGCCGATATTGTCCCGCCTCTTTTTAGCTGAGCAGATATTGGTCCCCACTCTTTGCCCGGGTTGATATTGTCCCTATCACCGGATGTACCTATTTACAAAGGAAGCAGTTGACTAGCAGAGAAATTCATTTCATTCGTTTGTGTTAAAAAAGAGGCGATTTGGTGATGTTTTTGAAATTAGTGAGTTTTTGTTTGCTGCTGTTATCAGTGGCGTAAGACAATGTTCTCTTGTTCTTCACACAGATGAGCACTTCTGTCGACTGCTTTAATGCTGTTCTGAAGAATCACTATTTGTGCTGGTGAAATCACAAAACAAAAAGCAAAAAAAAACTGTCTCCACTCTTAATATACAATCACTGATGAACATCTTTGGTTTTAATAATAATAAAAAATATATATATATATATATATATATATGTAAGCGATAAGGTACGAGAGGCTGTGCTGTATCGTGAAATAGTAACAGCTGAAGGGCGTTGTTAGGCACGAACGCGAAGCGGAGTGCCTGCAACCCTTCAGCTGTTTACTTATTTCACGATACAGCACTTGCCTCGAGTATCTTATTGCTTTTATAAAGCGGTTTGCCACACAATATTTAAGTAAAACACAATGTTAGTGCAACTTTCTTGAAGTAAAATCACTAAAAGCCTACCTTCCGCTGAAAAAATAGTCCATGAGCGTGAACAGCAACAACGTTCCAATGTGTAAAACTGCATGAAAGCTCAAAATAAAAACAACACAGAACTGCAGTGTTGCGCAGCGATGAATAGAACCGTTGGGTGAAGCGGTCGTAGCCGTGTTTTATCGTGAATAAAGCACAGCTCTTGACCAATCAGAATCAAGGATTCGAACTAACCGTTTTATAAATAAAATATATATATATATATATATATATATATATATATATATATATATATATATATATACACACACTACCGGTCAAAAGTTTCAGGGTCGGTAAGATTTTTTATGTTTTTAAAAGAAGTCTCTTCTGCTCACCAAGACTGGAATTTTTTTTATAAAAAATACACAAAAAACACAGTAATATTGTGAAATATTATGACAATTTAAAATGACTTATTTTATGTTAATATATATTAAAATGTAATTTATTTCAATGAAAAAAAGCTGATTTTTCAGCATAATTGAAAGTTCAAAAGAACAGCATTTATTTAATAAGAATCTTTTCTAACATTATAAATGTCTTTACTGTAACTTTTGATCAATGTAACTCATCCTTGATGAATAGAAGTATTGATTTCTTATTTATTTCCCTCAGAAAATAAAAGACAAATTCTTACTGACCCCAAACTTTAATGTAAGGAAAGCTTTCCATTTCAGATAAAAGCTGTTCTTTTGAACTTTCTATTCTTTAAAGAATCCTGACATAAAAATGTAAAAAAAACTGTTTTCAACATGGATAATAATCATACATGTTTTTGGAGCATAAAATCATCATATTAGAGTGATTTGTGAAGGATCATGTGACACTGAAGACTGGAGTAATGATGCTGAAAAATTCAGCTTTTTTCAGAGGAATAAATAACATTTTAATATATATTAACATAAAAAAGTCATTTTAAATTGTCATAATATTTCACAATATTACTGTGCTTTTTGTGTATTTTTTATCAAAAAATTGCAGCCTTGGTGAGCAGAGAGACTTCTTTTAAAAACATAAAAATCTTACGAACCTAAACCTTTGAGCCAATAGTATATATATATATATATATATATATATATATATATATATATATATATATATATATATATATATATATATATATTTATTTATTTATTTATTTATTTATTTATTTATTTATACATAAACATATTAGAGCCCCCAACCTCTGGCATGCTTAGTAAAATTTCACCCACCAGACCATTAGAACACAAGAATCTGAGGAATTGACACATACACTGATGTTAAAGATGTAAGGAGTAAAATATCACATCAAACATGAGTTCAATGTATTTTCTGGATATCAAAAAAAATGGATGCAAATGTATGCAAAAAATGTATGCGATTGTTAACCACCACCCCAGACCCCCCCCCCCCCCACACACACACACACACACACACATACACACACACACTTTTTTCTCTTTCAATTCCTTTTTCTCTATTATCTTTTTTCTCAATTCTAATTTCTCTTTAAATATTTTACATGCATTTGTTATTGTACATTTTCTGATATAGCCCACCCCCCCTCACACACACACTCACACTCCTGTCCCACCCTCTTTTTACAACAAAGTTACAGCAGTGTTTTTAAAGCATACATTTTCTCACACTTTTGTCAGGTTTATTATATATTTCAAGAATAAAATGCAAGCATTACAGCATTGGGAAGTCAAATACAAGTGGAAAAACTCTAGCACATATTGAGTTATTGAAAAGAGCGATCATTACCATGCTTCTCCCAGGGGAACTGTTCCTGTAATAAGTGAGCTGTAATTTGCACTGAATAAAATAATGAGCTAAATGAGTAGTAGGTCATTTTAGTTTCGTTAAGAATATTTCCTAGCATATTAGACCCCAAACTTTTGAACTGTGGTGTACATCGGCTCTTTTAAATCCGTCTCCTCCAGGATGCTCAGATCGCTCTGTGAGTGTGTGGTTAATCAGTGTGTGAAGTGATATTTCTGTAGTCCACTCACACGTCGGTAATGAGCTGAGTCATTGCTCAAAGGCCCAACCTGACGAGCAAATATCAGAACACTATCATCATCATCATCAATCTCCAACCATCATCATCATTTCTTCTTATTATAGAGTTTTCCCACTAATCTTCAAAATCGCCAATATTTTATCATCTTCAGGTTAACTTGGTAGCGTTCATGTCTTCATAACAGTGTTTTTCCATCTCTGTCTCAGACTAGCTCTAATAACGTGCAGGAGATCAGTTCGAGTCTCGGATAGAGAAGAGGATTAAAGGTGTGTACGTTCCAGTGGGAGGGAAGAGGATGGTGGTTTTCCTGGATGATCTCAACATGCCCGCCATGGACGACTTTGGCTCCCAGCCCCCTCTGGAGCTGCTCCGCCTTCTGGATCGACTACGGCTTCTGGTAAAACCGCCAGAAACAGACCCTCAAGTACATCAAGGTAAGGCTTTTTTACCAATTAAGTCATTGGAGTGTGCATGTAAATACACGTCTCTCATTTTGCTGTGATCTTAAAGGACATTTTCCTGCTGTGTTCTATGGGGCCCCCTGGTGGAGGGAGGACTCCACATATCAGGACGCCTGCAGAGCCGGTTTAATCTCATCAACATGACATTCCCTACAGTGAGTAGAGGTTGACTCTAAACTCGACGTAGAAACCGATGACTGCAATGCTTCCTAATTAGCGCTCAGCATGTAACATGACGTTGTCTGTAGAGTGTAATGGCACAGCAATGTTAATATTAATGTAACTAAAAAATAAAAGATCATTATGCATATAATTTCAAGATAAAACTAATCACAATTCAGTATTAAAATATAATACTTATTGCTGTTTGTTAGATATCGAAAACACTCTAACAATGCAAGTCAATGGGATATATTACATGCAAACTTTATTGTAAGGCTGAAATAATCTGCAAAGGTTTTTGAATTTAGTGGTTTAACTTTATTGCCTTTGTGGAGAAAAAATAGTAATAGGAATTTCAATACAAATGCTCGCCTAGCAAGTGCTGCAATAAACTGTATTAACGCATATCTACAAATGGTGTTTTTGGATTAAACCAGCGGTTATTGTTTTTATTGGTTCAAAGCTAGCTTGAAGACACTCAGAAATGAGAAAAAACACATGCAATTTATCATAGAAGAGCCACAATATTAGGAGTGAGGTTGTTTCAAGTTTGTATTGAAAAACGTTTTAATGATGTGAAGATTTAATGCCAATCTTTTTGAATTATGCAAACAGTTTTATTGGAAAAAAAAGAAGGAAAGGGGCATACATTCTTTCAGTTGTGTTATATTATGAAAATATACGTTTTTGCTGCAAAAAGGCATTAAACATTTCAGAAAGTGGCTTTTAATATATCAAGAATAGGGATATTGTTTTATTGAAGCAATATTGAAGGAATAGTTCACCCAAAAATGAAATACGTCATAATTTATTTACCCGCATGGAGTTCATTCTTTGTTCTATGGAACAAAAGCACATCAAAGCACTACAAAAGTAACATAAAAACAGTCCAAATATCTTCTGTGCTATATTCCAAATCTTATGAAGTCATATGAAAGCTGTGTGTGAAGAACAGACTGAAATTTGAGTCATTAAATGAAAATTTTTAACCAGTTCAGTGATATATGAACATCTAAATGTTAAAAGTGAAATGCTCTCTTTTCTCTTTAATATGCATGTATTTTATGTTGCTTTATTTCTATAAATAAAGCCAACCAATCCTGTAATTCCCTCTCCTCTTCTGTTCTCCCCAGGAGTCTCAGATAAAGCGCATCTATGGCACCATGATCAGCCAGAAGCTGCAGGAGTTTGAGGAGGAGGTGAAGCCCATCGGGGGAATTCTGACTCAGGCCACCCTGGAGCTCTACCACTCCATCACCACCCGCTTCTTACCCACGCCCGCAAAAATACATTATCTCTTCAACCTCAGAGACATCTCAAAGGTACTGAACATCATGCGTCACGTGTCACTGTCTCTCATGAGTATCTGAGTATGCTATCACTTTGATTCAGACCAGTTGAATCCAGAAACGAAGATAAAAACATTCATTTTTCCAATTCAGGTGTGCTTGAGGAAAAGAGTGACTGTTAAAAAGTCACTTTTAACGGAGTAGTTCACTTTAAAAAAAATTTGCTGATAATTTACTCACCCCCATGTCATCCAAGATGTCCATGTCATTCTTTCTTCAGTCGAAAAGAAATTAAGGTTTTTGATGAAAACATTCCAGGATTTTTCTCCATATAATGGACTTCAATGGGAACCAAACGGTTCAAGGTCCAAATGAGAGTTTCAGTGCAGCTTCAAAGGGCTTTAAACGATTCCAGACGATGAATAAGGGTCTTATCAGTAAACCATGAAATTTTATAATAAATACAAAAGTTTTATAAGCACAAATGTTCGCCTTGCTCTGTTCTGTGATGAGCGTTTGTGACTCTTCTGTTAACTTGTTCATCAAAATGAACAAATCTTTGTCATGACTTGAAGGGTCCTTATTCATTGTTTGGTGTCATTTAAAGCCCTTTGAAGCTGCACTGAAACTCTCATTTGGACCTTCGAACCGTTTGGTTCCCATTGAAGTCCATTATACGCTGGAATGTTTTCATCAAAAAACCTTAATTTCTTTCGACTGAATAAAGAAAGACATGAACATCTTGGATGACATGAGTAAATGACATGGGGTGAGTAAATGATCAGCAAAAGTTTTTAAAAGTGGATTACTCCTTTTAATAGGAGACGCGTAGATGCTCATACAAACACCTTTTTAAAAATCTATTTCTTTTGAGCTTGACCAGACAAAAACAAAATCAATCATTTTATACCTTAAAAGAAATTAGACTGAAGGCTTTGTGTGCAAGTTCAATGTGTTTTCCAATGCAGGTGTTCCAGGGTTTATTGCGAGCACACAAAGACTTCCATGACACCAAACAGAGCCTCACTCGCCTCTGGATTCATGAGTGCTTCAGGTACAGACAGGCACGGGCTTGCACACACACACACACACACATATGGCTTTTAGAAGGAGAAAAGAATGGAGTGTTTGTGTTTCAGGGTCTTCTCTGATCGATTAGTGGATCATGCAGACATGGAGACATTTGTGGGACTTTTGTCAGAAAAACTGGCTTCTCATTTCGATGTCCCTACCACACCATCTGCCCCAACAAACAGCCTCCTCTGTTTGGTACGTACACACACACATTGCTAATTGGATGACCTAAAGATTTTTTAAATAGACATATTTGATAATATATATTTCATCTGAAAATTAATTTGTTGTTTTCCACATGATCAATTGTCAATTTAGCTGATCAGTGACTAACTTAATTGGCAAATAACATTTGCACAAGCATCTACTTTTTAATAAATAAAGCAAGTCAATCAGTAAATGCTCTTTTAAAATTTAAAATAAATTAAATCAGCGATTTCTAATTATTACCAAAGTTCATCAATATTCACATTTATTTTAAAAATATTTTTAAGATTTTTTATTAATCTGTAATGTTTTTTTGTATGATTAATATATAATGATTATTTGTTTGTTTTTATCTACATCTATATCAACTTTGTTTGTGCGTTTTTATTGTAGGTGACTTCCTGAGGGAGCCACATGTGTATGAGGACCTGTTGGACTTTAAAGCTCTCAAGGTTCATATGGAGAACCAGCTGGAGGACTATAACCTGACGCCTGGTGTAGTGCCCATGAGCCTGGTGCTCTTCAGAGACGCTATAGAGCACGGTGAGAGCGTGGTCGGAGTGAATGGAGTAGCTTTGCTTAAGCCGGGGACACACTTAACAACTGTTAGGCCCATTATGAATGCCATCTGAGTACTTACGACTGATCATGGCCAAAGTCGGTGTTTGCACTCAATGGAAACAGTCTGTAAGTGTGTTCAGTTCAGTCTTAGAATGTTTCAGCTAGTCGTTAAGTGGCATGGGCCAAAAGATTGCAAGTTTGAGCCTACAACGGAAACTCCACAATCACCAGTGTGCAAATTTGTTCAAGTAACTTATCATGGTGCCACTGAATGATGTGAAAAAAAAAACAAATTCCACTAGTTCTGTTCTATTGGAGTCAACAATAATCATGGAACGGTTATTATACAGCTCTCATCGGATGCTTCGGTCCACATCACAATTCCCTTGATTCAGTGTGCCTTCTGAGCCCCGTAAATCAGCGACCAATCTCCCCAGTTCTCATTCAGTACTCACACATACACTCACCTAAAGGATTATTATGAACACCTGTTCAATTTCTCATTAATGCAATTATCTAATCAACCAATCAGGCAGTTGCTTCAATGCATTTAGGGGTGTGGTCCTGGTCAAGACAATCTCCTGAACTCCAAACTGAATGGGAAAGAAAATTATTTAAGCAATTTTGAGCGTGGCATGGTTGTTGGTGCCAGACGGGCCGTTCTGAGTATTTCACAATCTGCTCAGTTACTGGGATTTTTACACACAACCATTTCTAGGGTTTACAAAGAATGGTGTGAAAAGGGAAAAACATCCAGTATGCGGCAGTCCTGTGGGTGAAAATGCCTTGTTGATGCTAGAGGTCAGAGGAGAATGGGCCGACTGATTCAAACTGATAGAAGAGCAACTTTGACTGAAATAACCACTCGTTACAACCGAGGCACGCAGCAAAGCATTTGTGAAGCCACAACACACACAACCTTGAGGCGGATGGGCTACAACAGCAGAAGACCCTATCGGGTAACCACTCATCTCACACTACAAATAGGAAAAAGGGGCTACAATTTGCAAGAGCTCATCCAAAAGTGGACAGTTGAAGACTGGAAAAATGTTGCCTGGTCTGATAAGTCTGATTTCTGTCTAGAGACGTTCAGATGGTAGAGTCAGAATTTGGCGCAAACAGAATGAGAACATGGATCCATCATGCCTTGTTACCACTGTGCAGGCTGGTGGTGGTGGTGTAATGGTGTGGGGGATGTTTTCTTGGCACACTTTAGGCCCCTTAGTGCCACGACCACAGCCTACCTTAGCATCTGTTTCTGGACCATGTCCATCCCTTTATGGCCACCATGTACCCGTCCTCTGATGGCTACTTAAAATGGCCCCCACAGTCACCAGATCTCAACCCAGTAGAGCATCTTTGGGATGTGGTGGAACGGGAGCTTCGTGCCCTGGATGTGCATCCCACAAATCTCCATCGACTGCAAGATGCTATCCTATCAATATGGGCCAACATTTCTAAAGAATGCTTTCAGCACCTTGTTGAATCAATGCCTCGTAGAATTAAGGCAGTTCTGAAGGCGAAAGGGGGTCAATCACAGTACTAGTATGGTGTTCCTAATAATCCTTTAGGTGAGTGTACATTACTTTCTTCAAAATCCTATGCACTTCAGCCCTCAGATCCCCGCGAGCATGAACAATTACCTCTTCTCATTTCCACAAAAGAAGTACGCCATCGCATCAGCAGGGAGAATAATTAGACATCCGGTTCCCTAGCCTATATGTCACTCAGGCATTTACTGTCAAAGACGCATATAAGAATGCTTTATATGCATCCTGCCACTGTGACATTAAGTGGTCTCGCATTCAGCTCCATGAATGCACCTCACACATCACAAACACTCAGTTCAATGACACGCCGCTGCGCGTAGCTGATTGATTACGAAATTAGCAAGTATAACGTGTATGTTTATATGCATACGTTCATAACTAATTATGGTTTTGTGCCAATTAGTTTCCTTTGTGATCGGTTGTTTGTTTGGCCTTCTGCGGGAGTGGTGTGAGTGTGTGTGTGTGCATTTGTATTTGTTAATGTTTCATTGACCAAATGACATGATTCATTCAAGTAAATGC
Organism: Hybognathus amarus; assembly: GCA_030378365.1. Taxonomy (NCBI): domain Eukaryota; kingdom Metazoa; phylum Chordata; class Actinopteri; order Cypriniformes; family Leuciscidae; genus Hybognathus; species Hybognathus amarus. The sequence goes on along the minus strand of JAQIUQ010001392.1, from coordinate 98,100 downwards.
ACCGTTGTGATTGTAATGATGGAAACAGCGCCCTCTCTCTGCCCCCTCAGTAATGCGTTTGGTGCGTGTGATCAGTCAGCTCCGAGGGAACATGTTGCTGGTTGGTATCGGTGGCTCGGGCAGACAGAGTTTAGCCAGACTGGCTGCCTACATCTGTAAGTTTACGGTCTTCCAGGTGGAGGTCACCAAACAGTACCGCAAACAAGAGTTCAGAGAGGGTGAGTTCTACACACAATTTACATGTATTCGCTTAGCATATGATTGTAAAAAGAAATTTTGGGGTAACGCATTACAAGTAACATGATTTACGTGATTAGATTACTGTTTTCTAAGTAACACATATTAAAATACAGTTTTTAATCTGGTGGTTTCTTCGCTGGATATAGCGAATGATGAACAAGATAAACCGAGTTAGCTTAATTTCACAACAACAGTGTCAATTAATCACAACAAAAAGTCTCAATTTATCAACCTATGTTTTGACTGCTGACTGTCCAATTCAACCATACTAATAAGCAAAAATGACTTCAGATAAATATCACATCTGTGCTTTTATTGCTGAAGGTAGAGTGTGAAGGCCCGTCACACAGAGCACGATAACTATAAAGATAACTATAAAGGGTACTTTCCTGTTATCCAGACCCCACCATATACCATTTCGGAATTATAGTCATCCCTGATTGGTCTTAACCCCTGTGAGGGGTAGGTTTAGGGGCGGGGTTAGGGGTAGGCCATCGTCCCTGATTGGTCTTAACCCCAGTGACTGTAGGTTTAGGGCCGGGGTTAGGGGTAGGCCATCGTCCCTGATTGGTCTTAACCCCAGTGACGGGTAGGTTTAGGGGCGGGGTTAGGGGTAGGCCATCGTCCCTGATTGGTCTTAACCCCAGTGACGGGTAGGTTTAGGGCGGGGTTAGGGGTAGGCCATCGTCCCTGATTGGTCTTAACCCCAGTGACGGGTAGGTTTAGGAGCGGTGTTAGGGTAGGCCATTGTCCCTGATTGTTTAACCCCAGTGACGGGTAGGTTTAGGGCTGGGGTTAGGGGTAGGCCATCGTCCTGATTGGTTTAACCCCAGTGACGGGTAGGTTTAGGGCCAGGGTTAGGGGTAGGCCATCGTCCCTGATTGGTCTTAACCCCAGTGACGGGTAGGTTTAGGGGCGGGGTTAGGGGTAGGCCATCGTCCCTGATTGGTCTTAACCCCAGTGACGGGTAGGTTTAGGGGCGGGGTTAGGGGTAGGCCATCGTCCCTGATTGGTCTTAACCCCAGTGACGGGGTAGGTTTAGGGCCGGGGTTAGGGTAGGCCATCGTCCCTGATTGGTTTAACCCCAGTGACGGGTAGGTTTAGGGCCAGGGTTAGGGGTAGGCCATCGTCCCTGATTGGTCTTAACCCCAGTGACGGGTAGGTTTAGGAGCGGTGTTAGGGGTAGGCCATCGTCCCTGATTGGTTTAACCCCAGTGACGGGTAGGTTTAGGGCCGGGGTTAGGGTAGGGCCATCGTCCCTGATTGGTCTTAACCCCAGTGACGGGTAAGGTTTAGGGCGGGTGTTAGGGCAGGCCATCTGTGGGGTCCGGATAACAGGAAAGTACCCTATAAAGATATAATTATAAAAATCGTTTTCCATATTAAAGAATAACAGAGTTCACACCACAGTTATAACGATAAAGATATGAGGTAACGATATCGTTGGGTATCACTTTCAGAACGATTTTTTTCCAGTTGTAAAACGATAAAACACTGACAACCAATCAGAATCGTGCATTTAAAATGGCAGGTGACATTGCAGAGATGTTAATTGTCGAGGTACAAAAAAATCCTTCACTGTTTGACAAGTCAAACCCACTTTTCAATGATACGTTAAAAAAGATGGATATATGGAAAGCATCCTGGGTATGCAGTATTCACAATGAGATTATGCAGTTTAGCATAGTGTTACAGAAATTACCTCAGGTAGGCTATTCCAGCGCTGAGTTGACAACATTGCTGAAGTACTAGGTGATGTTTTTATCCCATCATTTGAATTCGCTCAGCTAAATCCAGATATTACACTATACATGCTAGATTCACTGGTTTAGATGCGCTCCCAACACCTCTCGTCTTTTAAGGATATCGATCGTGTACAAAAAACAAAAAAAACGCCTGTTTTTCCTTTTGATATTTGTTTGTAACGTAAAGCAGCAACAGCAGGTCGCGCACGTGCTTAGAATAAAAAAGAACGTTATCGGTCGTGCTGGCATTAAATGAGTAGTTCACTTTTAAAAAAACTTTTGCTGATAATTTACTCACCCCCATGTCGTCCAAGATGTCCATGTCTTTCTTTCTTCAGTCAAAAAGAAATTAAGGTTTTTGATGAAAACATTCAAGGATTTTTCTCCATATAATGGACTTCGAATGGGAATTGAAACGGTTCAAGGTCTCAAATGAGAGTTTCAGTGCAAACTGTTCAAAGGGCTCTAAATCAATTCCAGACGATGAATAAGGGTCTTATCAAGCGAATCCGATCGCTCATTAAAAATATATATATATATAACAAAGTTTAAGTTTTATAAGCTCAAATGCTCACCTTACTCTGTTCTGTGTGACTCTCCTGTTTGAATTCATTCATCAAAATGAGCAAATCTTTTCCAGAGTCAATTCGTTCAGAGCAAGGCGAGCATTTGAGCTTATAAAACTTAGACTTTGTTATTTTTTTAGAAAAAAGCGTTTCAGTTGATAAGACCCTTATTCATCGTCTGGAATCGTTTAAAGCCCTTTGAACAGTTTGCACTGAAACTGTCTTTTGAACCGTTTGGTTCCCATCTGAAGTCCATTATATGGAGAAAAATGCTGGAATGTTTTCATCAAAAACCTTAATTTCTTTTCGACTGAAGAAAGAATTACATGGACATCTTGGATGACATGGGGTTGAAGTAAATTATCAGCAAAAGTTTTTTGAAAAGTGAACTAATCACTATTAGTTAAGTAGCCAGCATCTAAACCTGTTTTGCTGGTCCTTTAAAGGGTTATTTGAACATTCAGGCATGTTCAATTGTATTTCAAGAGCAACTAATGTAAGGCATTTGGCTGAGTTATTCTTTCTATTTCAGATCTCGGATATAAAGCTCTTTTAATAAATACCAAAGGCGTTGATATTTTGTCCCGTGGCATGTTGTGGTAAATCAAATGCTGAAGAATAATGCCTCTTGCCCCAGTGCTCTGGACCTAAGGATCTATTATTGTGCGCACTTTGCAACCTCCACAGCACAGTTTAATGTGGCTCTAATGGAATATTCGACATATTTCTTCTCCCCACACAGATATTAAAAAGCTGTATCGGCTGACAGGAGTGGAAAACAGGCCCACTGTGTTCCTGTTTAATGACACACAGATCGTGGACGAGTCCTTCCTTGAAGACATTAACAACATCCTGAGCTCAGGGGAGGTGCCCAATCTCTATAAAGCAGACGAGCTCGATGAGGTGTGTGTGTTCATATACGTTTTTAATGCTTGTGGCTGTAGGCTTGGGTTTAATAATGTCTGTGACAGTGAGAGCAGATTTCCAACATGTTTTGTTTGTGTAGATCCAGAACGCTCTGTCAGACTCCGCCAGGAAGGACAATATCCTGGAGACACCAGACGCCTTGTTTAACTACCTGATAGAGCGCGTCAGAAACAACCTGCACATTGTGCTGTGCATGAGCCCTGTAGGAGATCCATTCAGGTGCACTCTATCAGTTTCACTTTAGTGTGTTTTATTTGCATGACAAAAGAAATAATGCATACAATGACAAATGGGGCAAAATAAGGTGAAATTACAACATTGCAAATAGAGTAGAATGTAATGTCACCTATAAAATGAAAACATTTATGTGATTTTTGCTGCATAAATATTTAAAAATATTATTATTCATTTCTTGTTTTTTTATTTTACAGCACAATAGTATTATTTCAATAGTAATATATTTCTTGTTATTTTTTTATTTGTTTAATTAATAATAATAAATTAATTAAAAAAACATTTGAATAATATAAAATATTATTATTGAATGAATTTATTTTAACAATTTAATTTAAATAAATGTGATCAGCTTCTGTTTTTTAACAGTTAAATATAATAATAATAGTAATAATAAGTTATTTATTTATTTATTATTATTAAGAGCAACACTAGCTAATAATTTTCCTAGTTAAATTTAATTAAATGTGCAGTGTAGAACTAAGCATAAATGCATTTTGAAAAAAGAATACATTTCAGTATGCAGTAAGATGAATTTATGAAACAAATAATACAAAAAAACTCATGAATTTATAGACGCTTTCAGCAGTGACAACATAAACACACGGTACTGCGCATGTGCATAAAACTGGCCCAAACTTAACTTCCGGCAAACTTGCGCAGACAATCCATAACAAGTAAATAACCATAGTAGCTGGTATTTCTTGACAGTCAAAGAAAATAAATGTTACCTGGCCAAACTGAAATGTGACACTACCGAGACCCGTTGAACAAAAATAGGAGACAAAGATGTTTTTCTAACCGACGTGTCCTGATTTACCGCAGTGTTAAAAAACTGTGGCGAGCGGAGCGCGGCGACGAGGCTTTATTAGGTGAACATATCTCTCCTTATTAGCTTCTTACATGCTTGCTAACCTTTTTTTAAGGCGGGTCTCCACATGACAGGATGTTGGATGGATCTGTGCAGCGTTATGATACATTCTGCTCCGCTGTTAATGTGTTTGTGTGTGAGAGAGAGAGAGAGAGAGAGAGAGAGCTTGCGAGTATGCGCTGACACGCAACTCTGCAGTCAAATACAACTTTTCCTTAAATTGTAAAAAACACGGAAATCAATATGTGGCGGTCAGCGCTGATAATGAGTTGGGCTGCCACTAATAAATGCATGGGAAACACTGTACCGGATACTCGGATAAACCTAGCTATTTTAATATAGTATCTAATACAGTCAATGCCGTATTATCCAATAAACAGTATAAACTAACAGAACGGAAGTTAACTTTGGGCCAGCTCATCACCATGGCAACGCGTCTGATGAAAGCGTCTATACACTTGTAACTCTGTAAACTATAAACTCATGAATTCAGACACTTATGAACTCTAACTTTAAATCGTTCCCAGAACACCCTAGCAACCATCAAAAATACCTTGCAACACCAGAACAACCACCGAAATACCTTTGAACACCATAGCAACACCCTAGCAACCACCCAAAATACCTTAGCACACCCTAGCAACCACCCAGAACACCCTAGCAACCGACCAAAATAGCTTAGAACACCCTAGCAACCGCCCAAAACACCTTAGAACACCTTAGCAACACAATAGCAACCACCTAGTGGCAACAATATTAATAATGAAAATAGATGTTTTAATAAACATAAATCGTTCCCAGAACACCCTAGAAACAACTCAAAACACCCTAGCAACCACCGAAAATACCTTGCAACACCAGAACAACCACCGAAAATACCTTTGGACACCATAACAACACCCTAGCAACCACCCAAAATACCTTAGCACACCCTAGCAACCGCCCAAAACACCTTAGAGCACCTTAGCAACACCATAGCAACCACCTAGTGGCGACGATATTAATAATGAAAATAGATGTAGATGGAGGCATAAAGGAAAGGCAATCTCTATCCCTCATACTGTGGCAAGCGAATGCATACTAGTGCTAGTTACGTATGACTGTAACCCGCCACCACTTCAGCAGTCAGTGTCTCCACAAAATCCCATGTGCGTGGATTTTAATATAGCTGACTGTAATACAGCACACATGCACGCCTACTGCTTATAATCTAACTTGCTCAAATAGTGAGTCAGCCTTGATTACCATGCTAACATTGAGATCCATCCTGTGGCTTCTTATGGCTTAAGATCTCTCTCTGAAGACTTGATTCACAGTGAACTCCAATATACGGTTTATCCGAACAGACACGCACACAGTATAGCTGCTTATGAATCAACCGATGACTCAGTGAGCGAGTTCAAAGTGGAGGAGAGATACAACTGGGTGAAATTAGAGGACACGACAGGAGTAAACCTCTCTGCCACTGTCATTTCACACACATCAGGAAGACAAAGCTCTGCCCTCCATCTACAGTCGCTTTACCGTGTGCTGTCGTAACTCGCAAGCGTCTTCATAAATGATATTGTAGATATAGTCTCTTTCTGTTTGCTTTTCCATCTTTAGCTTGCTGTGTCTCAGTCAATTTCAGCTTCAGGGGCTTTATTGGCATGACTAACAACAGTGTGTTTGTATTGCCATGTTACCTGCAGACCATAGTTATAGTGTGCTCGATCAATAATGATAAAAAATGACAACACAAATAACAAGGAAGAGCCATAATACAGGTAAATATTAGTTTGGATGAGAGACGGAGATAAGTAGACGCGGTGCATTGTTCACTGGCCCCCAGACGGCGGCTGGCGAGAACGTTCCTGCTTTGCAATTATGCCCGTCACACTCGCAGCACTATAGAAACATGCATGGGAAATGTTCCCGTTAATCACTCATTTGCATCTGCCGTCACATGAAGGAGGCGTAATGTGACCCCTAGGGCCCTGACTTGTTAAATATGACAGCCCGAATCATCTAAGCACTCACTCTGATTGGTCTGGCACTGGTCTGACTTAAACAAGCATGACTGAACCGGTGGTTCATATTAGTGTTTGTGACAAATCAATGCAAACCACCTTGAACTATCCACATAATAGATGGATTATGGGTGTGTAAGGCCTGTTTGTTTCTGTGTTTATTTGATTAGGAACCGTCTTCGTCAGTACCCGGCACTGGTGAACTGCACCACGATAGACTGGTTCTCTGAATGGCCACGTGACGCTCTGCTGGAAGTGGCAGAAAGATGTTTGGATGGACTCTCTCTAGGGAGCGAGAATGGGGTGAGAGACATCAACAAACGATGGATTTACAAATGTTTGCAGAACACAAAATTGCATATAGAAATATTTGTGTTCGATAAGTTAACATCTACCCCGTTAAATGATTTCGATGTGAACCTCAACTTATATAAAAAAACAGATGTACTTACAGTCAACAGTTGCCTCCAAGACATCCAATGAAAGTGTAGAACTAGTAATGCAATATTTGTTATCTTTTTATTTTGTAATATTGTTTAGAAAGTGCACTCAGTAGTTTTGCAGTCGTTGTACTGTCCATCATCTTTGACTTATATTGACCCCTAGTGGTGTGGATGTAGCTATTTTTTTAGTTGGTAATGCCATTGTTTAAATGTGTAATTAGTAGTTAGAGTAGATTTTCTTATACAAAAAAATTATAATAAAAAAAAATTATATATATATATATATATATATATATATATATATATATATATATATATATATATATATATACACACACTGTATATATATACACTACCGGTCAAAAGTTTTAGATCGGTAAGATTTTTTAGGTTTTTAAAAGAAGTCTCTTCTGCTCACCAAGGCTGCAATTATTTGATAAAAAATACAAAAAAACAGTAATATTGTGAAATATTATGACAATTTAAAACAGTGGTTTTCTATGTGAATATATAGTGAAGTGTAATTTATTCCTGTGATCAAAGCTGAATTTACAGCATCATTACTCCAGTCTTCAGTGTCACGTGATCCTACAGAAATTATTATAATATGATGCTCAAGAAACATTTATGATTATTATCCATGTTGAAAACAGTTTTTTTTACATTTTTATTTCACGTTTCTTTGATGAATAGAAAGTTCAAAAGAACAGAATTGATCTGAAATGGAAAGCTTTTGTAACATTAATCACTACCATTCAAAGTTTGGGGTCAGTAAGAATTTAATTTTTATTTTTGGGGGAAAGAAATTAAAAAGTACTTTTATTCATCAAGGATGAGTTACATTGATCAAAAGTTACAGTAAAGACATTTATAATGTTAGAAAAGATTATATTTTAAATAAATGCTGTTCTTTTGAACTTTCTATTCATCATAGAATTTTGGGGGAAAATGGTACATGACTGTTTTCAACATTGAAAATAATAATTTATGTTTTTTGAGCATAAAATCAGCATATTAGAATGATTTCTGAATGATCATGTGACACTGAAAACGGATGTGTAATCAGCAAAAGTTATGATGTTAAATTCAGCTTTCAAATTACATTTTATTAAAATAGAAAACAGTCATTTTAAATTGACATAATATTTCACAATATTACTGTTTGCCATTTTTTTTTCATCAAATAAAGCAGCCTTGGTGAGCAGAAGAGACTTCATTTAAAAACATAAAAAATCTTACCGATCTAACACTTTTGACCGGTAGTGTATATACCGATTTGACCGGTAGTGTAGACTTCTATCAAAAACATTAAACCTATTAAAGAGGTATAGATTACTGAGTCTACCTTAATTTTCACTCAGAATATTTCTTTTATTCACTATAAGTCCAATTCAGTCAGTGATGCTGACCCCTGGCCTTTAATTTGTAGTCTTTTTGAGGTACTTCATCTCTTAGCGGCTGCTATTGAATCGTAGGTTAATTGAATTTCCAGTGTTAAGATTCATCATCGAGTCTTTTACTCTCTCTTCCTTCATCTCTGTGAGGATCTTCAGTTTCCTTTGAGAGGGATGTCATACAGACCTGTTTCTTTTTGCTCACAGTTTTTGAACTACAAATCACTTTGACTCGAGGTTCTCCATTGAGAGGCTCGTTTGTTTGGAGAGAGTTCAAGCCTGGTTTTCTTTTTGTCTGTTTTAGGATTAGCTTGGGTTTAGCATACTTCTGTTGTGACCTTGTGCGAGGTTTGTTTAAAAGCGAGGCTGCCACAACTTGTCATTTCTCTGGCGGCTTCACAGATCCAGTCTAAAGTTGCCAGCATCTTTGTGACCGTGCATCAGTCTGTGGCCCAGTTCTCTCACAGGATGAAAACAGAACTCAAGAGACACAATTACGTCACACCCACCAACTACCTGGAGCTGGTTTCTGGATATAAGAAGTAGGAATCTAACACACTTTTCTCAATTGTTTTTAGCTGCTATGAGGATTTAAAAGACATGATAGTTTCCTGTTTACATTTTACTGTTGCTTGTTAACTATAAATCTCTTAAAGGGGTTATGAACTGGCTTTTTAAATTTTATTATATTGTTGTCTGAGGTCAACTTATGACATTCAAAAACTTATGCAAAAACTTATGGTTTTTGCATTCAAAAACATCAAAATGAATAAGTAATAGGCTATTTTGTACCCTAGTTTTGAGCCTAGCTCAAAAACACTCGGTTTTTATGGGCGTCTCGCACTGAAGACTGCTGTGAGTGGATATTAGTGGAACAGTTTTGCATATTATAATGAGTTTCCACTCACCCGTCGATGTGCTTGGGGAAATTGTTTTGAAAACGTCCAATGTTGTAAAATTGGCAAACGGAATGATTCGCCCATACATGTTCGACCCAGAGTCCGTGTTTTGCACCATTCCTGTCGGATCCAATATAGACGGCACAGCACCGTTCTTTACTCTTAATCGGTCTGCAAATCCAGTCTTGCTTACAACACAATCCTCAGTGAAATGAAGCGAACAGACGGACGATGTTTTACCTCATCAGCTGGAACGTCATTAAAAATAAAGTTTATCCGTGCAGTCCTATTGGAATCCAGAGGAAGCTTATGCAGCGACTGTCTTCTTCCACAACCAGGCGCTGCACAATATTTTGTTTTGTTCGGTAGCTTGATCCAGTTTGTCATCACGAGGTAGGCATCTATGTTATTTAGCAATACGTCATGCGTATAATGCGCGAATTGGTGGGCGGGGCTAAACCGGCCGTGTCTGAAGTAGGCGTTGATCTTCTTCTACAGAGGTGGTGTTTTATCCTCTTTGACGTCAAATTTCCCTACTTTGAAAAACGAGTCGTTTGCTGAGCCTGGTGTCAATAAAAGCTTTTATTGGACTAACAAGGACGTTTTCAGTTCTGAATCTTACAGGATATTCTTATAATATGATGACCTCTTAGATGTCATGGAAATGGAGCTCATGGAAAATTGGATTTCTCAGTTCATCACCCCTTTAACCCTCTGGGGTTGTTCGTTTGAGAGTCACACTCGGGGTGATCGGGTCCAAATGGACCCAAAGGGCGGGAATCATATTTTAAAAAAAAATCATATTTTTTTTTTTTTTACTTGTTTTTTATAATATTTTTTCTTTCCCTTTTTGGTGTTTTGAGAAAATAAAAAAAAATAAAAAAATATAATTACTAATAATGCAATAATTATGACAAATCTCCCCCCCATTGAACATAATAGAAAAAAAATATATTTTTAAAAAATATATATATATTTTTTTTTTTAAAGCTGTATTTCATTTTAGAGTCAAGCCTAGGCCTCATAAAATTAATTTTTGAAATGAGATGGATGCCACCTGGTGGACAAACTGAGCCTTTTAAAAATGCAAAACACATGTATAATCTGAATTTTTTTCGTGTGTTTGTGTATAAAAGTGTGTTTGTGTGTGTGTCTGGATGTGTCTGTTTTGCACTCTTGATGTTTTATAGATTCACCCCTTCACTGCTGTGTGCTTTTTTTCAAGATCGTGGCTGATTTAAAGATTGTACGCACAAAAAAACTCAGTATTTTCACATTTTTGCCAATTTCCCGTTCATTTTCCATGTGGGTCCATTTGGACCCAAACACCCCAATTGTTACTATTTTTTTTACAACCACTTAGACTATTCACATCCTGTCCCCAATTTGTTTGGGTGTTCAAATACCAAATACCAACAAAGTCACCAAATTTTGGACCATTCCGAGGAAGCTGTGATTTAAAAAAAAAATTTATTTAAATTATTCGGGTCCATTTGGTCCGAAACAACCCCAGAGGGTTTATCGAACTAAAAGAAAGTGTTTATTCTGAAAACTCTCTCTTTTCGCAGGTTATTGTCTGAGAAGCGCGGTGAGCTCGGAGAGCAGGTGTCTAAGTTGAGGAATGGCTTGTTTAAGATCGATGACACGCGCAGTAAGGTGGAGGCCATGTCTGTAGAGTTGGAAGAGGCCAAGAAGAAAGTAGCTGAGTTCCAGAAACAGTGTGAGGAATATCTGGTTGTCATTGTGCAGCAGAAGAGAGAAGCTGATGAACAGCAAAAGGTGTGTGTGTCAGTGTCTACTCTTTATTAGGGATCAATGGTATAACCAAACTCATATAACAGTATATGAGTCAAAATCTTCTAAGTGGTAATAATGGAACAACAGTTATAAAAAGCAATTTTTCACTATTATTTACAACAGAATATACATTTCAATGAGTTTAAATTGTTATAAGAGACCATCAAACCACTCTTCCTGGTAAAAAAAGTACTTGAATTTGCGACAGCTGGATGTAATGTTTATGACAAGCCTAACATGTCAGTCTCTTGAGTAACATGTAATTTATAGAAGCCATAAAGTAAGTACCACGAACTGCTCAAAAAGCATTTTGAACGCCTCCATCGCATTTTATAATTACTCAAAACAAACATATTTCAAATCAAACATAATTCACCCATTACGCCTGTAACCACGTCCGTCAAAACCTGGGCTGGCTGATATAACACACTCATGGCCATCAATCACTCAATACTTACTGGCTAAGAAATACATAATTATTACCCTACAATCCTTCTGTTGTCAAACCTACATCATTATATCACAAGACTGATGTCTGTCAGGAAATAAATAGTATTTACGAGAAGCAGAGGTCCAGCGAATCACGCATTTCCTGGAAAACACGTTGTGAATGAGTAAAAATGGCGTCCTGAGCGGCTTCAACATGCGCTCCGTCCTTTCTTTCACTGTCTCTGGGTCTGTCAGAGACGATAACGGGCATAAAACAGAACGCACCTGAGTATGAATTTGTTTTTCATTTATTGAATTTGAATAAGAGAGAATCTGAGTGATTCGCACATTCCTGATTTGAATATTTTCAATATTGTTTTCATAACTTTGCCACTTTTGAGATGAATCCCTGTAGTCGTCCAATTTGACTCTCATAAGCTCATGTTATAATTTTATAAAATGTAGTTTGATTACTAAATTCTCAGTTGTTTAAAAGATTAAGGCAATCATCAAAGTTTGATGAAATGTTTAATTTTCCACTAAAATATAATACATTTGTACATGATTTGTTACATTTAATTTCCCCTTTGCAGATTTTGCAACCTATATAATTTCAGTGAAACTACGGCAACAGTACATATTGTGATAAAGCTATTTTGTTTTATACGTTGCATAACCATATAGCATGAAAAATGTGATCTTTGTAGTACATTGTAAATATTCCTGCATATGCTGTTGTATAAATTGGTACCGTTTCTGTTGTCTGATATATCGCCATATGAGTTCAGCATTACTCTTTATTGATGTTGCATATTGATGTGTGTGTTTGATAACAAGTTTGCACTGTGTATGTGCACGCTTGTGTGTGTTTTAGCTAGCGTTTGGATATTTATACCCTTGTTGGTTTGTCTGTGGTGTTTCTTAATGTGTGTGTGTGTGTGTGTGTAGGCGGTGGGTGCTCACAGTGAGAAAATAGAAGCAGAAGAAATCAAGTGTAAGGCCATGGCTGAGAACGCTCAGAGAGACCTGAGATGAGGCACTTCCTGCTCTAGAGGAAGCCATGAAGGTCATTCTGCATTCATGCAACTATTACTCTCAATATGACATGATACAGCTACAGCGCAACTGAATATGTGATGCATAATGTTTTCATCAGCACATGAAAAAACTGTGGTAATCTTGTTGGACTGTCTTCAGGCTCTGGAGTCGCTGAATAAGAAAGACATGACGGAGATCAAGACTTATGGCAGACCTCCAGCTCTTGTGGAAACCGTCATGCAGGCGGTTATGATCCTCAGAGGATGTGAACCAACTTGGGCTGAGGCCAAGAGACAACTGGGTACGAGAAAAAGAGAGTTCCAGATCATTATTAAATCACTCAATCACACTGATGTCACACATGGATTCAGGCGCTGGCTCAGGCATGAAAAATCCATACCAGACTACTGTATAACCCAAATCTCATGAGCCAAACAGAGAGAGAAAGGCTCGGGTGAGGGGGAGGGTTGGGTGATTCATTAGCATGCCAGGATATATTTAAAAAGGTCAGCAAAATGCAGTAGAAAGCACAGATTGCGGGGGAAACGTGAAATATGTGCTTGCCTGAAGCTGAAAACAAGCCATTTGTTTTAGGAGAGTCCAACTTCATTAAGCAACTGGTGAATTTTGATAAGGACAACATCTCCGAACGCGTGCTGAAGACCATCGGACACTACTGCACGCAGCCCGACTTCCAGCCCGAGATCATCGGACGGGTCTCGTCTGCTGCCAAGTCCCTCTGCATGTGGGTCAGGGCCATGGAGGTACCAAGAACGGTGTTCTTGTAGTTGTAACGTTAATTTGATTGGCCCGGTCACACAAAGAACGAAAACTTTAGAACAATTATTCTAAGTACTATAAAGGAGTAGTTCACTTTAAAAAAAAAACAACTTTTGCTGATAATTTACTCACCACGTCATCTAAGATGTCCATGTCTTTCTTTCTTCAGTCGAAAGAAATGGAAGGTTTTTGATAAAAACATTCCAGGATTTTCTACATATAATGGACTTCAATGGGAACCAAACGGTTCAAGGTCCAAAAGACATTTTCAGTGCAAACTGTTCAAAGGGCTTTAAACGATTTAAAGGGGGGGTTTTTTCCTGTCTCACATTTTTGATTTTAAATAGTGTGTAATGTTGCTGTTGGTGCATGAACAGTATCTGCAAAGTTGCAGCGCTGAAAGTTCAGTGTAAGCAGAGATATCGTCTTTTATAAACCAGGAAGTATAATTGCCTACAAAAACGACTGGATTTGGACTACAGCTGGGTTATGGTACGTCACTAACCCACACATTTGCATCAACCACTCCCTCCGGAATATGGAAAAATAGGACATGCGCATATAGCTGCGTCATTGCCGAAGAGGAAGAGTTACAGGGGAGAGCTAACTTAGCCATGCCGTCTAAAGTGTGCTATTTTCATCCAGATGTCAGGTCTTCTGTGTTCGGGCTTCCTTCGGATGCTCTAGTCCGTCAACAATGGCTAACATTTATGTTTAATAATGTTTCTGACAATTACAATCGTAATTTAGCTCTTTGTGCGGCACATTTCACTGAAGACAGCTTCCTGAATCTACACCAATTCAATGCCGGATTACACAAGAAACTTTGCTCAAACCTGAAGCTGTTCCAACGTTAAAACCAGATGCAGCACTTGTTGGGCAACAACCTGTAAGTAAGACTTAATCGTTTTAAATGTATTAGTATAATTTTAGACGTAACGTTAATGGTTTCGTTTTAGCAAGGACGTAAACAAATGCCATCGCCGTTTTTATAGTCACTTTGTTATGTTATTTCGGGTTTCTCTGACAAACGCGTACACTTTGAAGCTTAATTAGTAATCATATATATTTATTAAATGTATTTGCCAGGTATAGCTACTTTATGACGTAATTTTGCGATTTGTTCATAAACGCGATCAATGTCAACAGTGTTTGTTTACAATAGCCATTTATTTAGATGTTTTTTTAACCCTAACCCTAACCCTATAATTTGTATTAAATGTTTAATCAAGATAAAAACGTATGTCAAAAAGCTAACAAGCAGCATTAGCATTTTCAATTATAACAGGGTATCAAACTTCTTATGTAATAATAGAATAATCATAAATCAAACACGTACCATTCAGAAACGTTTTGTAACAAACGTGTTTGAGGAGGTTCTGACTGTCTCTCTTCATCGGCGCTTTCTGGGTCGGATTCGGGCTCAAACTGATACGGCAGTAAGCCTATCGACAGCATTATTTACATTGACCGGACCACATGCAACATTCTCCCGTACAGGGAAGGGGCGTGACGGTTCCGGACAACGCTCACTTCGCAGTTTAGCCAATCACAACACACCGGCACAAACTAACCAATCTGAGCCCATAAAGAGTTTCTGAGGGAGTGGTTTCATAGAATCAGGAAGTCAACCGGTCGTTCCAGCAACAGAGGTGAGCGCGGCTTACAATAAAGGTGAAATTTATGAAAAATAGGACTTAAAAAAAAAAAAACAAATAACGAATACATGTTGTAATACACCCCATAAACGCAATTATGCAAAGAAAAAACGGACTAAACCCCCCTTTAAGACGATGAATAAGGGTCTTATCAAGCGAAACGATCGCTCATTTAATAAATAATCATTTAAAATAACAAAGTTTAAGTTTTATAAGCTCAAATGCTCGCCTTGCTCTGTTCTGTGATACGCGTCGTGACTCTCCTGTTCGAACTCGTTTATCAAAATTAAAGCTGCCGTCAGCAACATTTTTTTGATCATGTTCAGTGAAATCGACACTATAATCCGACAGAACAACATAAATAAAGTGGTTTTAGAAAAAAAAACAGAGCTTCTAGCTCCATCTGGAGCGTGTTATTTGTTTTGCAAAAATCCTGCGCTCCCTGTTAACTGTGTCCAATCAGCCCAGGGGAGTGTGAGATCTGACTGTCAATCACAGATCGGGCACACGCCACCCCTCGCGCACGTTACAATCACATGCACACGCCTGAAGTTCGCGCAGTAAGGAAGAGTGATGGCGGAACACTAACAAACCAAGTAAGCTCATTTAGAGTATAAATGACGTTAGCAATTAGGGTTGGGTATCGTTTGAATTTGAACGATTCCGATTCCTTGTTTCGATTCCGGTTCCTGAACGATTCTCGATTCCGATTCTTTAAGAGGCAGGGTCAAAAAAGTTTAGCTAACCGTGCTAACCAACGGTCTTTCTGAAGGAAATACTCCTTCTGTCACAAATACTCCTTTTGTCACAAATTTAGCATTTTGCCGAGATTTTCGTTATTTTTAGAAAAGTGAAGCCACATTTTGGACCACTGACTTAAGCTACTCATGTTCAACTCGCGCGGTTATGCCAACACTTCCGGTAGACGCTTCTTCACTGGTGTTGTTCAGCGGTTTCTTCTTTCGGTCGGCGGACTGTGAATATTCGAAACTAGGAATCGAAACTTTTGATCGATTCCGGGAAAAATTAAAAGTTAGTCCTGGTTCCAAATCGGATACTCGATTCTCGATACCCAACCCTATTAGCAATTGCAATATATTGTTAGATTAGCCAGGGCAGCATACCTCCAAATAATCCATGTTGTTGATGAATGCTGATGACGGTCGCGTTCACAGAAAACCTGGTGCGCACGCGCTCGAGCACGAACTCTGTGGGAGGGTATTCGTTGATCGTGGGGGAGGGAAATATGAGTTGTAAACATTCAAAATGTTGCCAAAGTCCACTCAATCAGCCATAGTTGCCGACCGCAAGCTTTAACTAATCTTTTTCCAAGTCATTTGGTTCATTCAACGAATTGACTCGGGAAAAGATTTGTTCATTTTGATGATCTAGTTTGAACAGAAGAGTCACAAACGCTCATCACAGAACAGAGCAAGGTGACCATTTGTGCTTAGAAAACGTAAACTTTATTATTTATTTTTTAAATGAGCGATCATTTCGCTAGATATGACCCTTATTCATCGTCTGGTGTCGTTTAAAGCCCTTTGAAGCTGCACTGAAACTCTCATTTGGACCTTGAACCGTTTGGTTCAAGCTAAAACTTTTTTAAATGGGAACTTCTCCTTTAAAGTCACCATGAAATCAAATTTGATGATTCTCATTTTTTATGTAATTTTGCAGTGTTTATTATAAATGATTTGTCACGGCACATCATTTTTCTTATTGATGTTTCCTCGTAATAGTTCTCACGAACGACATCTCTTCCTTAATCCCTCCTCTTCACCAACCTGTCACTCACATGAGATTGCAGCATTTAGCAAATGACAATTCAATCAATTCTGGACATATTAACTTTGGAGAAGCTGCTTCACTCAGATATTCGTCACAATAGGGAAGAAAATATAATCGCGATTTTATTTTCATATTGGGATTTGGTTTAATTTTATATTGAGTTTTTAATGTTTTCGTTCATCAGCTGGGAAAAAAAATCACTTTGAAAGTGTCATAACAAGTCAGCTTTATTTAGAGGACGGCTCTCTGCCCCGCCCTGCTTGCCATCATCTTTTAAAACCCAACTAAGCAAACCAAAGCTAATGACAATAGCAAGAAATCCAAATATTATTTTAAAAAAATTGGGATCCCTTTGAGCAATATTTGTTTAGTTATTGATAAAGTTATCGTTCTTGGTGTGAAGGGGCCTTAAGAGTGTGACACTGACTTATGAGCTTTTTATATGCTCTCATATCTGTGTGTGTGTGTATATATCAGGTTTACGGCCGTATCTTCAGGGTGGTCGAGCCGAAGAGAGCCCGGCTGCATGGAGCGATGACTCAGCTGGCTGAGAAACAGGCCTCACTGGCTGAAGCCCAGGGCAAACTCAGAGAGGTCAGTGTGTGTGAGTCTGTCCTGCACTGTGTGTGTGTAAGCTTATGCTGTTCCGAGTGATATAGAGTGGTATAACATGTTTGTGTGTACGTCTATAGGTAGGAGAGAAACTGGATCAGTTGAAGAGACAGTATGATGAAAAGCTGGCCCAGAAAGAAGAGTTGCGGAGGAAATCCGAGGACATGGAGCTCAAACTGGACCGGGCCGGCAAGCTGGTGTCTGGACTGGCGGGAGAGAGAGTTCGCTGGGAGGAGACAGTTGTTGTACGCACACACGCAGTCACCCTGATGTTTTATATATGGATGAGAAATGCAGCCAGGTGTCTCTGATGTGAGTGTGTGTGTGTGTGTGTGTGTGTGTTTTTGATTGCTCAGGGTCTGGAGAAGAACATGTCCTGTCTGGTGGGAGACTGCCTGCTGGGTGCTGCCTTCCCTGTCTCTATATGGGCCCCTTCCTGTCCAACTACAGAGATGAGCTGGTCACAGATATCTGGATGAAACAGGTATCTATCTATCTATCTATCTATCTATCTATCTATCTATCTATCTATCTATCTATCTATCTATCTATCTATCTATCTATCTATCTATCTATCTATCTATCTATCTATCTATCTATCTATCTATCTATCTATCTATCTATCTGTTTCTCTATTTATCTATCTGTCTGTCCGTCCGTCTGTCTA
>JAQIUQ010001392.1:15000-75000 GCA_030378365.1 Hybognathus amarus | reverse complement strand
CAAAACCACCATCGTCAACTTCGCCGTTAAAGAACAGGTCAGTGTTGGTGTTATTGAGCTTGTTTCCATGACAGAGGTCTTTGAGGATGAAATATAACTCTGTGTGCGTCAGGGTCTGGAGGCCCAGCTGCTGGGGATCGTCGTGAGGAAGGAGCGTCCAGAGCTGGAGGAACAGAAGGACTCTCTGGTGATCAACATCGCCTCTGGCAAGAGGAAACTGCAGGAGTTGGAGGACGAGATCCTGCGGTGGGCGGCACACACTCTTACATGTGTCACGGCACACCATTAACACCTTTATATGAGTGCCACTAACACATCAGCTGCTATAAAAATCTGTATATTTATACTAGCACATCCGTTTCCTTTGTGTGTGTGCGTACAGGTTGCTGAACGAGGCGACCGGCTCCCTGCTGGATGACGTTCAGCTGGTGAACACACTTCAGACCTCCAAAGTTACGGCCACTGAGGTCGCAGAACAACTAGAGATCAGCGAACTGACCGAGAGCCAAATCGATACTGCCAGAGAGGTGAGAGAGAGAGAGGGATGAGGGGGAGGTCAAGGAGAGAGAGATGGTGCTGAAAGGGTTGCCAGATTGGATTAAAGATTGCAGCTCTGAATAAGGCAGACAGATAAAAAGACTGCTGAGATGAGGATGTTGATAGCAGGAGATGCAGATAAAGCTATAGACACCCATCTGTGTGTGTGTGTGTTTGTGTGTGTGTGTTCAGGCCTACCGCCCCTGTGCCCAGAGGGCGTCCATTCTGTTCTTTGTACTGAATGATCTGGGTTGTATAGACCCCATGTATCAGTACTCTTTGGACGCCTACATCAACCTGTTCACCCTGAGTATAGAGAGCAGCCCTCGCAGCCATAAACTGGAGGAGAGGATAAACAACCTCAACAGACACCACACTTATGCCGTCTACAGGTCTGAAACACACTCACACACATGCAGATCTTTACACACTTCCACTTTACTTGCACTTTTATGCCCCAGAGTTTAAGGCGAGACACTGCAGGTGAATAGGGTAATTTTTTTAACTAGCAGATATCACCATGAAACTTTCCCAGTTGATTCCCTACATTAAGATGAGAAAAAAATATATTACAAGTTTTCTGTAATTTAATGTTTAAATATGCAAATTAGGTATTATCTAATTAAATATGCACTATTTGCATCTATTTTAAAAAACAAAATCTGAGTATTGGATAAAGCCAGGTTCAAAATTCTTTTTTCATTGTGTTCACATATTAGATGAGAAAAAAATTACAGAGGGATTTATGGATATCTAGTTTTGTTATCCTGTAAATCAGAATATACTGCCAATTGCCTTAAAAAATATATTTTTGCCATGTTTTTTGTAATAAAATGTTTTATAAATCAGGCTAGGAATAATATATTTATAAATCCCTCTGTAAATGTCTTCATAATATAACTAGGTACAAGACTGGAAAGTTTGGTGTATATAGGTAATGACTGAAGTGGAGATTTTGGACATTTGAGAAACCTGGCCTTAAAGATTTACAATCAGCCAATGAGATCACGCATAAAGAGTTAAAAATCAAAAAAAAAAACTATGTCCCGGTTTTACAGACAAGGCTCAGATTAAGTAGTAGCCTTTATTTGTCACTTAGTCACAAGTACCAGCGAAATTAGCCATTTTTTTTTGTATTATTTTTTTTATGTAAGTAATTAAGCCAGGATTAGTTCAATTAGGACATTTAAGGCGAGACACTGCAGGTGAATAGGATAACATTTTTAACTTACAGATGTCACCATGAAACTTTACCAGTTGAATTACTCGCATAAATAGGAGAAAAAAAATTTATTGCTAGTTTTCTGTAATTTTATGTTTAATTATGATAATCAGGCTATATCTAATTAAATATGCACTAATTTGCATAATATTTTGAAGTGACGAATCTGACCATTGAAAAAAACAAGGTTCAAAATTATGTTTGCATTTTGTTGATATATTCAATGAAAAGACATTTTCATAGAGGATTATGAATATCTCCTTTTGTTACCCTGTAAATCAGAAAATACTGCCAATAGCCTTAAAAAATAGATTTCCGCCCTATTTTTAGGCATAAAATGTCATATAAATCAGGCCAAGAATGATATATCAACAAATCCCTCTGAACAAACCTTCACAATATAGTTAGGAATACGGCTGTAAAGTTTGGTGTATGTAGGTGCTACAGAAGTGGAAAATCGTAAACTCATTCGTAAACTCAGAAAAAACTAATTTTGAGAAAACGGCCTTTAAAGATGTTTATGGGATTGCGCATTTCAAGTTAAATGGCCCATTTTACTTTCACGATTGGTTGCTGAATAACCAAGAAATGGCCATATTTGGATCCGACAGCATTGAAGAGGAGAGAGAGAGTTTTCTGAACGGTGTGTGCAATGACAGCGTGTGGATTTATAATGCCAACTTTTGAGAAATTTAGGCAAAATCTTTTGTATATAGGTGTGACTGAAGTGGAGATTTTGGACATTTGAGAAAACTGGCCTTAAAGATTTACCATCAGCCAATGAGATCGCGCATTTAAAGTTAACCCCCCCCCCCCTTTACTTTCATTGGTTGCTGATAAAAAGGAAATGACCATATTTGGATCTGACAGCATTGTACAGGAGAAAGAGAGCTTTCTAACTGTGTGTTTGATGACAGGGTGTAGATCGCGATCGCTGAGCAGCAGGATGATTTAGAACGACAACTTTTGATGAATTTATGAGAAATCTACACGCAAAAAGTAGTAAAATAAAGACCTAAATATTTCAGACTTTTTTTCACCACAAGTCTGAAAGAAGACATGTTATTGAAGACAAATATCCCAAAATCTCAAAATTGACCAGTGAAAAAAAAGATGTTTTTGCCTGCCGTGTCTCGCCTTAATAATTTAAAAATATAATTTATTAATTTAATGGCAAAGCTGAATTTTCAGCATCATTAATCCAGTCTTCAGTGTCACGTGATTCTTCAGAAATCATTCTAAGATGCTGATTTGCTGCTCAAGAAACATTTCCTTTTATTATAAAAACTGAAAACTGCTTAATGTTTTTGAGGAAAACATGATAGTTGTTTAAGGATTCTTTAATGAGTAGAAAGTAAAAAATAAGAACTACATTTTTAAATGTAACTTTTTGCAACAATGTTTATACATTCATCAATGATTTCTTAAAACCCCAAACTTTTTATCAGTAGTGCATGTATATAGCATTTATGTTACAATTATGCATTCTAATTACACACAATTAAATGTCGACAAAATTACAGCTTGATTCGATAAGACATATAAACAATATTTTTTTTTGGGGGGGGGATTTTTGGCGTCTCATGTAAACAAGTACGCAAATTGTGTGATGAAACTTTATTAGGTGCAAAACTGTTGGAAAAACATTAATGTATATGCATAAATTGACAATAAAACAAAGTGACCTTGACATTCTGGGATTGATGTTTAATTAACTTTCATCCGTCCCGGTACCGGGACGCCTAAATTTACTTTCTATTCTAAATCCTAATCTAATTATGACAAATTATATATTGTTGGAAAGGTCTAAAACTTCTAAATAGATATTCTACCCCCGTTTTGTGTTACAAATTAGGTAGGAAGAGCAATTGATGAATTTATGACAAGAGTGCACCTCAAAAAATCTGCATCATAACAGGAGTTCTGACCTTTGTCACAAAAAGTCGATGCACCCACTTTTAATCATTGAAACTTTTGTTATTATGCTAAAAGTTCATAATAAAACATAATCTAGTATTTTTCAATAAAATGATTAATTTAAAAAAAATAATTTAAAAAAATTATAGTATATTATAATATATATACATATATATTATCCTCTAAAATATAATATGTAAGCAATAAGGTACGAGAGGCTGTGCTGTATCGTGAAAATAAGTAACAGCTGAAGGGCGTTGTTAGGGCACGACGCGAAGCGGAGTGCCTGCAACCCCTTCAGCTGTTACTTATTTCACGATACAGCACTTGCCTAACAATATCTTATTGCTTTTATAAAACGGTTGCCACACAATATTAAAGTAAAAAACAATATAAGTGCAACTTTCTTGAAGTAAAATCACTAAAAGCCTACCTTCCGCTGGAAAAAATAGTCCATGAGCGTGAACAGCAACAACGTTCCAATGTGTAAAATGCATGAAAGCTCAAATAAAAACAACATAGAACCGCAGTGTTGCGCAGCGATCAATAGAACCGTTGGGTGAAGCGGTCGTAGCCGTGTTTTATCGTGAATAAAGCACAGCTCTTGACCAATCAGAATCAAGGATTCGAACTAACCGTTTTATAATATTTTATTATCACATTTTTTTATTGTATCACATATTTTAGTAGTTATCATAAATTAGGTATCATTTGAAAGCTTATAAACTCAGAAATTATCCTGTGAAAACCGTTTAATAATTGAACATTGCGTTACCATAGAAACAGTACTTATTTTATCAGGCTCCTCCCCTTTTGGGCATCATTATATTTCATAATTTATGATCAAAACCTTTTCTAATCTTGACAAAACACATATTATCAGAAAGGTCTGGGTCTCAAGGTTCCAAATTTTGTGACAAAATTGAAATTTGGACAGAAATGTATTAATTTGTTAAGGCAGAATGTATACAACTAAATTCAATGG
The DNA here is from genome assembly GCA_030378365.1 of Hybognathus amarus. NCBI lineage: Eukaryota > Metazoa > Chordata > Actinopteri > Cypriniformes > Leuciscidae > Hybognathus > Hybognathus amarus. The sequence goes on along the minus strand of JAQIUQ010001392.1, from coordinate 70,339 downwards.
CACCCGGTGGCTATTTTTGGTACTACGCCTAAACAAAATCTCATGGGAACTTAAATTTTTTGTGATATCAACTTCAAATTTGGAACATAACTTGGTTAGATTTATGGCTTTGATTTTATAGTAATTTTATAGTAAACAAATATTTTGTAAAATATATATTTTATATAAAATAAAAAATAAATAGTAAAGTATATTTGTTTTTCTGTGATTTTAAACTTCCATAACATTTTTTGAAGTGTCTTCACTTCAGCAATAATCTGCTGAGTGTCTTCTTTAAAACAAGACCAAACTTGGGTATATTCCAAAGCATTCTTGAATTTCAACCATTTAAGTTTGAATAGAGCATTTGAACCCCCATTCTCAAAAAAGGGGGGTGACAGGTAAGGGGTTAAACAATTGTCATTCTTTTAATATGCAGTCTGAATGATTTGTTCATAAATTGCTTAGAACGATGAGTCTGAATTGAAATCACAAGTTATGGGTCTGTGTGACAGCTCACACACTCTCTGAACGGTTCATGTGAAGAACTATTTGAAGTGAGTCTTCTTATTCTAACAGACTCTAGTGCTCCACTCCAGCCATTGTGATCAGCTCATGCCCTTGTTTTACCATTCACTCATACTTTTTATTACTCTGCATGCAATATCAGTTACTGTAAAGCATCTACTCAAGTATGTGTGTCATAAGTTATCTTTTTATTATGGGTTATCTTTTTATTTGTAACTCAAGTATAACCACTGGGTACTTTATGCACACATATGCAGTTGTCATCTTACGTGTGTGTCATAGATGTGATGTGTTTTAATCATATGAAGCTGACTTTCAGAGTGTTTGATCCGTTTGCAGATACACCTGTCGAGGACTGTTTGAGTGTCACAAGCTCCTGTTCAGTTTCCACATGTGTGCCAAGATCCTGGAGGCGTCTGGGAAGCTCAGCATGGATGATTATAGCTTCTTCCTCCGTGGGGGACTGGTGAGTGTGTGTGTGTGTGTGTGTGAAAGTGAATTATAGGAAAAGATTGACTTGACTAGTTTAAAAATGAAAAGTCCTCATGTTACAGAAAGCACTCTGTGTGTGTGTGTGTTAGGTTCTGGATAAGGAAAAGCAGATGGATAACCCCTGCTCTAACTGGCTGTTGGACTCTAACTGGGACAACATAAGTGAACTGGATAAACTGACTAATTTCCATGGACTCATGGCCTCGTTTGAGCAGTACCCTCGAGACTGGCACCTCTGGTACACCAATCCGGAGCCAGAGAAAGCCCCACTTCCTGGTATAGTGTGTGTGTGTGTGTGTGTCAAGTTTTGTGTACATTATGGGGATTGGGGACAGGATGAGGTTAGGTATAAGGGTCGTGATTGTAAGGAATTTAACAATTCTTGTTCCATAAATGTTTGAATGATTCCTTTAGTGCTTTTGAGGAAGAAATACACTATTGGATGAGAAATGAACTGAGCAGGATGATGACTCCATACTTTATAGGGGTGGGAATTGGCAACAATGTGACGATTCGATATTATTGTGATATTTGGGCCACGATTCAATATTATTGCGATTCTCAATATGAAGAGTTCAGATGCAAAAGCCTCTAAGTGCCATTTGAAATTTTCTTCTAAAATGACCATTTTTATCAAGCTTGTTTATTTAAGTTCAGTAATTTCACTTAAATGGCAATGAAGATTACCTATTAATTGTCATTTAAGTGAAATTACTGAACTTAAATATACAAGCTTGATAAAAATGGTCATTTTAGAAGAAAATTTCAAATGGCATTTAGAGGCTTTTGCATCTGAACTCTTCATATATTGCGATACAAGCAATATATTGCGACTCATGTTCCCCATATTATTCAAAGACATCACAAAAAATGAGCAAAATAAGACTGCTCAACTCACTTTAATTAAATGACACATTTAATTCTGTAAACATTATCTTCTACACATTAACTGAAGAGCAAAAACTTGTTCTTGAACATTCAGGACACAGGACAGGATGTAATTATTCTCTGAATAGGAGACCTCTCACATGAATGTTGAGCTCCAGGCTTGCTACCAGGGACGTGCACAGACATTTTGAGGGGCAGGGGCTCAAGTGAAAAAAAAGGGCACTTCTCATAATTACGTTTTTTTTCTTTTGACTTTTTTTTTAAACAAAAAAGTATATGTATATATATATATATATTAACACAACTCTGACTTTTTATAAAATGTATTAAAGTTAATTTTATCTTCCTCAAATTCGCGCAATTGTTTCATTTTCAAAAGATGTCTTCAAGTCAGTTGACACAGAAACCAATGTTCTCCCTAGTATTCACCACATGCACGTGCACACATAGACATCAAAGGGGGCTTGAGCACCTGCCCTTTTTATTCCTGGAGAGAAAGTGCCCTTTTTTCTGGGGTGCTTTTTTAATTTTTAAAAAATAATATATATATGAGCACAGCTTCCCTGTCAAACAAATATATTTATTGAACAGTGTATCTAAATATCAGTTCTGAACTTAGACAGTAGAGTCTGAAGCGCCGATCAAGAGTTAACGCGTCTGCTCTAGTGAGCTCGCACTGCGCCGCCGTTTGGACTTTGAACCGAGCGGATAAACGGTCCGTGAGACGCGCGCGGTTCAAATGAGTTTCGTTCCGCTTTTGGCACATAAACATTATCGAACATTTATCGAACTCGACATTGATATCGAGCATTGGCGATATTGACTCGAAATTTAATTAAAAAAAATATAAATTTAAGACGTGGCTGAATGTAATTTATGACCTTGTATGGAAAATCTGGACGTTTTTATGACTTTTTATGGCCTAAAATTCTTATTATTAAAGTTAATGACTTACATACATCAATAGTCTTTCCCCCTGGAATTTAGAAATATAAATTGGTGAATTTAGAGGAAATCTACAGATGCAAACAGATGGAGGATAGTAGGTTTAAAACAAACTCCATCTAAATGTGGATTTTGAAGGTTTTATTTGATGATGATACAGTCTTCCCTCAAATGTGAAACTAAGTCCATGTCACTATCAGGTGTATCAAATATATAGCATAGAAAACATGCACATTGTGGGATGGTTTCCTTTGCTGCTCAATAAACCTGCTGAATACTAGGGAGAACATTGGTTTCTGTGTGAACTGACTTGAAGACATCTTTTGAAAATGAAACAATTGCACGAATTTGAGGAAGATAAAATTAACTTTAATACATTTTATAAAAAGTCAGAGTTGTGTTAATATATATATATATATATATATATACTTTTTTGTTTAAAAAAAAGTCAAAAGAAAAAAATTTAATTATGAGAAGTGCCCTTTTTTTCACTTGAGCCCCTGCCCCTCAAAATGTCTGTGCACGTCCCTGATTCACCAGGTATATTGAGCAGCAAAGGAAACCATGCCACAATGTGCATGTTTTCTATGCTATATATTTGATGCACCTGATAGTGACATGGACTTAGTTTCACATTTGAGGGAAGACTGTATCATCATCAAATAAAACCTTCAAAATCCACATTTAGATGCAGTTTGTTTTAAACCTACTATCCTCCATCTGTTTGCATCTGTAGATTTCCTCTAAATTCACCAATTTATATTTCTAAATTCCAGGGGGAAAGACTATTGATGTATGTAAGTCATTAACTTTAATAAGAAGAATTTTAGGCCATGAAAAGTCATAAAAACGTCCAGATTTTCCATACAAGGTCATAAATTACATTCAGCCAAGTCTTAAATTTATATTTTTTAAATTAAATTTCGAGTCAATATCGCCAATGCTCGATATCAATATCGAGTTCGATAAATGTTCGATAATGTTTATGTGCCAAAAGCGGAACGAAACTCATTTGAACCGCGCGCGTCTCACGGACCGTTTATCCGCTCGGTTCAAAGTCCAAACGGCGGCGCAGCGCGAGCTCACTAGAGCAGACGCGTTAACTCTTGATCGGCGCTTCAGACCCTACTGTCTATGTTCAGACCTGATATTTAGATACACTATTCAATAAATATATTTGTTTGACAGGGAAGCTGTGCTCATATATATATTATTTTTTTAAAAATTAAAAAAGCACCCCAGAAAAAAGGGCACTTTCTCTCCAGGAATAAAAAGGGCAGGTGCTCAAGCCCCCTTTGATGTCTATGTGTGCACGTGCATGCTTGCTTCGATGTAGTTCGTGTTTCAGTCGCAACACCGGTTTCATCACTTGCCCACCGCGGCAACGCAAGAACAAACTATTTTTTTTTAACGCAATTACGCAGTATCCGTACAATCCTGCCTGTATTATTACACACACACACACACACACACAGAACAAACTTTTCTTTTAACGCAATTACGCAGTATCCGTTCAATCCTGCCTGCATTACACACATACAGAACAGACACGCGTCAGTATCGATTCTCTTTCGGGCTTGAACAAATCATTACACACACAAATTATGGCAAAATGTCCGTTTTGTCAAATGTCCTCATAAGAGCTGTCTAAAATGATTCAAATAAAGTCTTAAATGAACGTCTGTGAGAAAAGGGACGCGTGTCAGATCGCGTCTCTCTCCTGCATTGCACTGCATTAACGTGTAGCCTACAGCTCGCGCTCAACGGCTGTCTGAATTCACACACTCGTTTTCATTCACTCCTTCAAGTGAACAGTATTAGTGGACTTAGGGAATAAGCCTAACTTACTGAATGATTGTTTAGGGATGATTTCAGATTCAACCTATGTTCTCAAGCAGTGAAAAATAGAGAAACCAATGAAGAAAACCGGAAAGTAAAACAGATAATTCTATAATTAAATATGCAAAAAAAGTTCAATACTTGGCGCCCGTGTATCGATACAGTATTGCCACAGAAAATATCGCGATACTATGCTGTATCGATTTTTCCCCCACCCCTAATACTTTATAGACCATTTCCCAAGATGTAAACAACACTGGTCCAGAAACACTTCCTGTTTCAGTTTGTAACTGTTTTCTTTATTTCACATGTAAAGAAAACATCTTTGTTTTTAACTTTTTGATTCAGTTTTAAATGTTCTGTTGGTTGTATTTTATCCCAGCTTTTATGTAGTGTTAAAAAACTAATACAGGAAGTGCTTCTGGACCAGTGTTGTTTCCATCTTGTGAAATGGTCTATAGCTGAACTTTATGAATTTCATAATTGTTAAACTTCACACAGTTATTGAACTGAACTGAATCAACATTGAACTGACTCCAAGTGAGTTATGACACTATTGTCTATTTAGAGCTGCTTTATAGCATTTCTCATCCAATAGTGCGACCTGTTAGCATCTTTGAATTGTTATTTTCTTATTTATCACCGTTAAGCAGCTGAATTGTCTAAAGCCTTATATGAACAAAGGTGACTTGAAGAAATATTTGGGAAAATACATTTAATTCCATTGCCAAATGATGAGAACTTTAACTGGATGTGATATAAACAACTATACCGTTTTAAGTGTCATGTGCCTTAGTAAATCATGTTTGATTCTCTCAGCATTTTGAGAATCAGGTTGGATTACACTGGTTGTGGTGTATGGTTTTGATTCATTAAAAATAATCTGTCTTAAGAATCATTTTTTGGGAATAAGGTTGGATTGCACTGATTGTGATATATGATTTTGATTCACTACTCATAGGGGTCATTTCAGGGGGAATTGGTGTTGAATTACACCAGTCGGTGGTCATTAGTTTTAAGAGTTGGGATCGATTACACTGTAAACTGTCTATAGTTTCAAAAACAGCTCGTAAAATAATTTGTTTGGGAATCAGGTTAAATTACATCGGCTGTGGTGTTCACTCGGAAGAATCATTTGTTTTGGGAATCAGGTTGGATTACGCTGGTCACTGTGGTTTCGATTCACAATAAAGAACAGATTACTTAGTCATTCGTTTAGAAATCAGAGCCAATGTCAGAGTTGTATGGTCTATATCAGCAGAAGAATGCATGTGTGGGAATCATTTACAGAAGCAAATATCATTCAGTTCAGGTACTTTAAAAAACATCTAGTAAGGTTAGAGAAAATATCGGTAACACTTTATGGTAAGGGTACATGAATTATCATGAATTCATGTATAAATTCATACATGAATTATGCATTAATATCTCATGAATCATCAGGAACCAACATAAGTTCAACGTTTTTCATTCATGACTTCATGGATGAACAACACCTTAATTAAAACATCCACTAATATGAGTACATCATCATGAATTATGATTTATTACACATGATCATGATGTTTTCTTTGTTCAAAGTTATGCCACCTTTAAGAGCACATTGTTCATCAGTGTTTCAAATGACCTAGTCACCACTTTAGTTGAGGGGCCACACACATGATGAAGTCATTGATAGATAATGCTTAGTTAATGATGACTATACTGTATTGAACAGACCCCAAAATAGACCAATCACAGCTCATAGCACACACACTCTGTTGACATTCAAATACAGTAGTCATCATTAACTAAGCATTATCTATCAATGACTTCCTCAACTAAAGTGGTGACTAGGTCTTTGAAACACTGATGAACAATGTGCTCTTAAAGGTGGCATTACTTTGAACAAAGAAAACATCATGATCATGCGTAATAAATCATAATTCATGATGATGTGCTCATATTAGTTAATGTTTTAATTAAGATGTTGTTCATTCATGAAGTCATGAATGAAAAACTTTGAACTCGTGTTGGTTCCTGATGATTCATGAGATATTAATGCATTAATTAATGCATGAATTTATACATGAATTCATGATAATTCATGTACCCTTACCGTAAAGTGTTACCAAAATATCATTAGTGGCGTATGAAAACAATAGAAGTCAATGAAATATCCCCTTTTAAAGTTAGTGGAGTGAACACATTATCAGCTTGTTTCTTAATTTCCCTCTTCTTTTCTCTTCCTGGCTTTGAATGGCACAATCTGCCTCTCTTTCTCTCTCTCTCTGCGCAGGAGAATGGGAGAACAGCTGCAATGAGCTCCAGAGGATGCTGATCGTACGCTCTCTCCGACAGGATCGCATCTCTATCTGCGTCACGGCTTTCATCATCAACAACCTGGGCTCTCAGTTCGTAGAGCCGCCCATCCTCAATATGAAGGCTGTGAGTGACACACACACACACCTACCCATCACAGAAACTCTACATTTCTACACGAAGCTGCTTTCCTCATGGAGACCAAAAATGTCACCACAGGGATTTCGGATATTGCCGTCTTTGTGAGGACATTTTGGCTGCATTTAAATTTCTCATAGATTTAAACACATAGATCCGATTTTTTCACATCCAATATGAGCCACTTCAAAATGTGGTTTTAAATCAGATACATATCCAATATCTGGACATCCGACCATGTGTATCCGATTCCCCTTGGAGACACAAGGAGAGGGCGACACGTCTGCCCACAAAGAACGCTTTTTAATATTGTATTATGAAGCAGATGTACATGCGCTCACTCGCAGCTGTTTTATTGACGTGGAAACTTTATAAAGGAAAGAATTGCGCACACTGAACCATTCAGGAGCTGGTTTTCAACCTCTGCCTCGTGAGTTTTATAAATAAAACAGCTTCACCACTGAAAGCTACATTATGGGTGATAACTTCACTGTAATTAAACCAACAAGCTTCAGTGTTAAGCTACTCTCTCTCTCTCTCTCTTTATTTCACTGCTGAATTCTAGATCTAACGAGCTGTAGATACAATAACAGGAAAATTACTGTTATATTCCTGGCTGTACAGTATCCGTTCGCTCAGATTTTGCACTCCAAAATATCCATGACAGCTGTTATCTTGTCCATGCTGGCAAATAATCAAGGCCACCTGACATGAATTATATAAATACATAGTAAAGTGATCACCGATAATCATTTTGGCCAGGGAATTAAAGGAGTAGTTCACTTTTGAAAAAAAGTGATAATTTTGCTGATAATTTACTCACCCCCATGTCATCTAAGATGTCCACGTCATTCTCTCTTTAGTCGAAAAGAAATTAAGGTTTTTGATGAAAACATTCCAGGATTTTTCTCCATATAATGGACTTCAATGGGAACCAAATGGTTCAAGGTACAAACAGTTTCAGTGCAACTGTTCAAAGTGCTTTAAACGATTCCAGACGATGAATAAGGGTCTTATCAAGCGAAACGATTGCTCATTTAAAAAAAAAAATAACAACAAAGTTTAAGTTTTATAAGCTCAAATGCTCGCCTTGCTCTTTTCTGTAATGTGCGTCGTGACTCTCCTGTTCAAACTCGTTCATCAAAATGAACAAATCTTTTTTCGTGTCATTTGGTTCATTCAACAAATGAAATGAAGGAATTGACGAACAAGATTCGTACATTTCGAACTGAACGAGTTCGCATAGGAGAGTCACGAACGTGCATCACAGAACAGAGCAAGGCGAGCATTTGAGCTTATAAAACTGAGCTTAAAAAGCTTTTAAAACTTTTTTTTTTAAAATGAGTGATTGTTTCGCTTGATAAGATCCCTTATTCAGTCGTCTGAAATCGTTTAAAGCCCTTTCAACAGTTTGCAGTTTGCACTGAAAGTGTCTTTTGGACCTTGAACCGTTTGGTTCCCATTGAAGTCCATTATATGGAGAAAATCCTGGAATGTTTTCATCAAAAACCTTAATTTTTTTGACTGAAGAAAGAAAGACATGGACATCTTGGATGACATGGGGTGAGTAAATTATCAGCAAATGTTTTTTGAAAAGTGAATTACTCCTTTAATGTGAACACTGATATCGGATACCAGTCGTGTCTAAAGTGAATGTAAACAGGCGGGACTAAAAATCGGATATGGTCAAAAGATCAAATCTATGCTTTGTAAACGCAACCTTTGTCTCTATAACATAGCTTTAACCTATACCACACACTCACACATACACACACACACACACACACACACCCACACACAGAGTGAAAAAGAGCTTAGTATTGATAAAAATCAATAAGCAAAGAAATGAACTTGTTTTGTTCTTTATATCACTGTGGCTCCTGGGTTTTACGTTACGTTAAGGTGAAATGTACCCAGCTTGTCCATGACACCACTCTATAAGACGCTGACATTTTCAGCTTTTGAACTCAGAAAATTGAATGTGATCCTGCTTTCTGACTTTACTCTCTGGAAGTCTGGAGCACACTATAGCAACCAATGCCTGGGCTTTTATTTTTAGTTATTTTCCTGTCCTGTGTTTCGCTCTAGACGGAGAGAAACTGCATGAAATAAATCAGATATGTTTCAGGGTTACATAAATGCAATTGATTCTTTCCCTCTTTTTTCAGTATGCATTTTGACTTTTGCATTTACTGAGAAAATAGAACCGGTCAAACCTATCTGCAGTTACCAAAACCCATTTATCCTATGTGTGTGTGTGTGTGTGCAGGTTGTAGCGGACAGCAGCACGAGGACTCCTCTGATCTTTGTGCTGTCCCCGGTGTGGACCCAACGGCAGCACTGGTTCAGCTGGCAGAGACGTCAGGCATGGGTCAGCGCTTCTTTGCCCTCTCGCTGGGTCAAGGCCAGGCACCCATCGCAACACGGCTGATCAAAGAAGGAGTCGCGAATGGTGAAGTGATCTCTCTCTCTTTCTCTCTACCTCTGTTTTTAACTCTATATTTATCTCCAGTTAGATGTGTCACAGTTTCCACTACAGTTTTCAACACTGATAATAATAACCAACGTTTCTTGAGCAGAAAATCATCATATTAGAGTGATTTCTGAAGGATCATGTGACACTGAAGACTGGAGAGATGATGCTGAAAATTCACAGGAATACAAACACATATTACAATAGAAAATAGCTTTTTAAAGTAGTAATGTTATTTCACACATATTTTTGATAACTTAATACAGCTTTGGGGAGCATAAGAGATTAGGGGTGTAACAATATAGCGAGTCACAATATATCGCAATACAAAAATGCAATTGTGAATAGAGTTTTAGTGTCAGTACTACATTAAACTACTACACTCTAAAAAATGCTGGGTTGTTTTAACCCAATTTTGGGTAAAATATGGACAAACCCAGCCATTGGGTTACATTTTTGAATTACATTATTAACCCAATGGCTGGGTTTGTCCATATTTTACCCAAAATTGGGTTAAAACAACCCAGCATTTTTAGAGTGTATATATAATGTTAAATAACATGTAAATTAATGCAATGGGGGGATATTTGTGTAAAAAGCAGCCTACATTATTTTAAATTAGGGCTGTCAAATGATTGATCGCGATTAATCGCATCCAAAATAAAAGTCTGTGTTTACATAATATATTTGGGTGCACTGTGTATAATTATTTTATATATAATAATACACACACATGCTTGAATATATTTAAGAAATTTTTCATGTATATACTGTATATAGATTTATATATAATTTAATTATATATAAATATTAGGGCTGTCAGTTTAACGCGTTATTAACGGCGTTAACGCAAACCCATTTTAACGGCGTTAATTTTTTTATCGTGCGATTAACGGTCTTTTTGTCACATGCTTTTGCAACAGGACGCGGCATGCGTCCTGATCCATTTTGCCGTCTCGCGCTCGTCATCCAGTCAAAGCCGAAACGTGTGTTTGTGGCGTGCCTGTTGTTTTGTTTTCGATCTAGCTAGATCCGCTTGCTCTTTGGTCAAAGAAGCAACAAAACGTCCTCGCGCGGCGCAAGCCATTGAAATGAATGGGTTTCAGAGCGCAGCGCGAGGATGTTTTGTGCCGCACACACTCGTTTGGGCTTGCGAGCCGGCCAAATAGTAACGTTACGCTTTGAGTGGATGACGAGCGCGAGACACCGAAATGGATGCCCTAAGATTCTGAATTGGAAAGTTTACTTTTAAAAAGTTGCCAAACTGTCCCATTGACAAGACCAAGTGATCTGTGTGTTTTGTCGTTGTGAACTGAGCTATCATCATCGCAGCACGTCCAGTCTGAAACACCACTTGATGATGGCCAAGCACACACACACACACAGCTGATGCGAATTCTCCACCCCCTCGTCAATATTAGGACCTGTCAGTATTTTTTTCACCCTTTTATTGGTAGACAGTGTTACATTGTGTGAGAGATTATTTATATAGTGTGAAATTGAACACTATTCCAATGTTATTTTCAATAATAATAATAAAAAAACATTTGCACTAAACAAGCCAATCCACTTTTCCATGTTGATAAGAGCATTAAAATGAGAAAAAATAATGTAACAAAGAGAAATCAAAAGATATATAGAATAGATAAAAATGTGCGATTAATCGTGAGTTAACTATGACATTAATGCGATTAATCGCGATTAAATATTTTAATCGTTTGACAGCACTAATAAATATAAATATTTTATATATAAATATTTTTTTCTTAAATATACATGCATGTGTGTATTTATATAAATGCAAAATAATTATACACCGTGCACCCACATATATTATGTAAACACAAACTTTTATTCTGGATGCGATTAATCACGATTAATCGTTTGACAGCCCTAATTTAAATATATCTAGTCAGTGACAGGGTGCAAACTAATTCGTCTAAAATAATTAAGTATTTTCAGCTTCATAATCATGAATATTTGTATTCTGGTGTCACTATTGTCCTGTGCATTGGGTTATCAGCACCAAGTCCAAGCCTATTCGTTCACACACACAATGTACATTTTCTGTTAACCTTTAACCATATGTCTGGGAGTATCATAATAATATCAGTATCGTAAGTTCAGTATCATGATATTTATCGAATCGTGACATCAGTGTATTGTTACACCCCTATAATAGACTTCTGTCAAAAACATTTTAAAATTCTTTCTGACCCCAAAAGATGTACCAGTAATGTGGCGCACATAAGTCCACTTTTTACTCAAAAGTACCTGTATTTTACAATGACAGGAGTATTTTCTACAAACTCTCTGACCCTGAGAATTAAACTCTTTGCTGCTTACAGTTCCATTTATAATGTATCATTTAGCAAACTAAGTCATATAGTTTGAGTTCAGGAAAGTTTCCACTGTAGCTTTAGGGTGCTTTCACACTTTCAGAGTTCGATTACTCCCCCTGAATCAATACTGATGTGGGTGGCGGTCATATTTGAATGTGCTCATGGTTGTGATGTCAGAAAAGAGTGAATAATTGACTTTAGCCAATAAACAACCTAGCAATGCTAAAAAATTTACTTAGCAAACACATAAGAACACCTGGGTAATCAAACACTAACCCTAACACTCAAATTTATGCAGAAAATATTAAAAATATAATGTACTTTTACTAATCAAACTCTCGTTTTCTCTCTGGTAGGTCACTGGGTGTTCCTGGCTAACTGTCACCTGTCTCTCTCTTGGATGTGCGAGCTGGATAAGTTAGTAGAGGAGTTTCAAGTCCAAGAGTGTCATCCAGATTTCCGACTATGGCTGAGCTCCTCTCCTCACCCAGAATTCCCCATCGCCATCCTGCAGACGGGCATCAAAATCACTACTGAGCCTCCCAGGGTACACACATGTACTTCATCCACTGTAGGCAGATGTTTGAAATGATGTGAGCTGCAATTAAAGTGGTTTTTGTGTGTGTTTCTCTGCAGGGGGTGAAGTGGAATATGAAGCGTCTCTATCAGCGGGTGTCTGAGTCTCAGTTCTCACGCTGCTCACGGCCACTGCTGTACCGCAAGCTGCTCTTCAATCTCTGCTTCTTCCACAGCATCATTCTGGAGAGGAGGAAGTTCCTGCAGCTCGGCTGGAACATCATCTACAGCTTCAACGACTCTGACTTTGAGGTACAGAAAGATTCAAGGACAAGGATATCTGTATTTTACTACTTGAGAAGTAGGACCCATGTGATATATACACTACCGGTCAAAAGTTTAAGATCGGTAAGATTTTTTATGTTTTTAAAAGAAGTCTCTTCTGCTCACCAAGGCTGCAATTTTTTGATTAAAAATACACAAAAAACACAGTAATATTGTGAAATATTATGACAATTTAAAATGACTTTTTTATGTTAATATATATTAAAATGTAATTTATTCCTCTGAAAAAAAGCTGAATTTTCAGCATCATTACTCCAGTCTTCAGTGTCACATGATCCTTCACAAATCACTCTAATATGATGATTTTATGCTCCAAAAACATGTATGATTATTATCCATGTTGAAAACAGTTTTTTACATTTTTATTTCAGGATTCTTTGATGAATAGAAAGTTCAAAGAACAGAATTTTTTTAATTAGAATCTTTTCTAACATTATAAATGTCTTTACTGTAACTTTTGATCAATGTAACTCATCCTTGATGAATAGAAGTATTGATTTTTTATTTATTTCCCCCAAAAATAAAATACAAATTCTTACTGACCCCAAACTTTTTAAAGGGTAGTGTTTAATGTAACAAAAGCTTTCCATTTCAGATAAAAGCTGTTCTTTTGAACTTTCTATTCATCAAAGAATCCTGAAATAAAAATGTAAAAAACTGTTTTCAACATGGATAATAATCATACACGTTTTGGAGCATAAAATCATCATATTAGAGTGATTTGTGAAGGATCATGTGACACTGAAGACTGGAGTAATGATGCTGAAAATTCAGCTTTTTTCAGAGGAATAAATTACAATTTAATATATATTAACATAAAAAAGTCATTTTAAATTGTCATAATATTTCACAATATTACTGTTTTTTTTATCAAAAAATTGCAGCCTTGGTGAGCAGAAGAGACTTCTTTTAAAAACATAAAAAATCTTACCGATATTAAATTTTTGACCGGTAGTGTGTACGTATATATATATATATATATATATATATATATATATATAAGGCTGCAAAATGATTGACTTTGGCAGCTTGTCAAAGTTATAGTTGAAAGCATACTTTTCACCTACGCTCATACCCTCAATGTCACTGTGTATTCACCTTTATATCCTGGTCACATTTTAGCTTAAATTTCACATAATATTTTAAGCCCCAGATAAGCTGCATATTTAATATGTATTGCCTGTGGCTATAAAAAATAAATACATTTTTAAATACCATGGATGTGATTCATTCATTGAAATCCGTACGGTTGTGTTTACAGTAATCACTCCTGTCTCTCTCTCTCTCTCTCTCTCTCTCTTTCAGGTGAGTGAGAATCTTCTGAGTCTTTATCTGGATGAGTATGAGGAAATCCCCTGGGACGCCCTTAAGTTCCTCATCGCTGGCATCAACTATGGAGGACATGTGACCGACGACTGGGACCGGCGTCTGCTTACCACTTACATCAACCAATATTTCTGCCCTGCTGTTATTGATACGCCCTTCTTTAAGTGAGTTCACATACACTTTTATCAAGCTTAATGAGGTCATCTGTTGTTTTATAAATGCTATTGTCTAAATTTAATTTATTTATTAATATCCCACAAGTTTTGGGGACAGATTTGTACAGTAGTAAACCAACCCACACACACAGAATTTCAAATGTACTCTCAATTCGGTCCAAACACTGTACATTAACTTTAATGTTTGTATGATCATCACTTTTAGTCACAGGTTTTAAATATAACGAAAGATGTAGCGTCCCCATATGGCCGGACTGGTTCCAAAAGCACGAGAAAATCACACACACTCTCACGGACAGATCTTCTCATTACTCACTCACATACAAACTGTGCATTGAATATATGTCAAGCTATCACACACACGCACCCTTTGATCCCTGACACCCCTCTCTGCCCTGCTGTGAGGATTCCCGTGTGTCCTCTTCAGCCGCCACACTTCTGATCTCATAAAGACCAACAGCTCCCCCATGGGGCCGAACGTTGAATCTCGTGGCGTCTGGTGTTAAATGTGTTCCACTTCCTCTGACTCAGTCTGCTGGTCTTCCAGACCCAGGACCCAGCAGCACACATACGCTGATGGAACATCTGTTACTATAGCAACCACATCCTATAATTACCTTCAATCAGTACCTCCATGGTGACTTGAGTGCACAGCAGAGGCAGGTCTAAAGTTTCAGGCAGTAGAGAAAGGAAATAGCATGGACTTGGTGGGTGAAATAGAAATTGCCAGTAATTACAGTATCCGTGAAGTTTTAGTGACGACAAATTGTGCCACTCTCAGTTATTTCAAATGAACTCTTGATGAAAACTAAAGGATGTGTTATTTTGGGAATGTGATGAAAATGACCGTGCATCATTTTTATGAGCCAGTTAAACCATTAGCGTTCACACAAATCCTTTGCTTAATGACACACAGTTGAAACATATTCAACAACTGTTCATTACAGTGCAACTTGATGACAGACAAGCAGAACATGTGCACAAATATGTTATTTTAGTACTAATATACTAATAAAATAGTTATTTATATCATAATTAGTTATTTTTATATATTATCAGTTTTTATTTTAATTGTACTTTGCGTTCTAGTTTTATATATATATATATATACTATAACTAAAACGCAAAGTACAATTAAAATAAAAACTGAAAATTTAGAAAACTGATTAACTATAATCTGGATTAGCATGATTACCCACAGCATGATTAAAAGTCCACCCACAAACTTTTATTTTGGATGCGATGTAATCGTGATTAATCGTATAGTATATTAGGGGCTGTCAAACGATTAATCACGATTAATCGCATCCAAAATAAAAGTTTGTGGGTGAACTGTGTATAATTATTTTGTGTGTGTATATATATATATATATATATATATATATATATATATATATATATATATATATATATATATATATACATATATGTATAATTACAAAATTTTTTATTATTATTACAATTTAAAAAAAATACATATATATACATATATATATACACACACACACATATATATATATATACATATATATATACATATACATGTAGATATATATATATATATATACATATACTGTTTCAAGGCAGAAATTGTAGTTAGTAACATAATACATTACATATTTTTAATCTGATTAAAAGTACTTAAGTTTTGGATTCTGATTATGTAATCCAGATTACATGTAATCAGTTGCTACTCAGCCCTGTGAATGTATACATATAAATGAACAAACACGCACATATATACTATATAAAAGCATATATATGCTTTTTTCCCATTCAAATATTGTTGTGCACATTTTCTGTGCCAAATATACAAGCTTTGTGCCTATAGGCCTGTAGACGTGTTTTCAGGGCCAAGTATCTACTAACAGCTCCAGCACAAACACTCTCTTGGCGTCTAAACTACTGTCAGGATTTACTGAAGACACGCAGTGAAACATTAGTGCTGGAAAGTGTGAACAGGGTTAGGTTTGCGCCTGACCTGTGTGCGTAGTCAATGTACTGGTATTTGCAGCATTATTTACTGCCCAAAAAAAGCATGTTTAACCCATTTTGCACCTGTGTTGTTAGTAGATCACCCACACCTGATTATCTGCTATTTTGCGACCCTATGCTAATTTGCGCTGCTCTTGGTAGATTGCGTTGGTCATTATGGAAATGATCGTCCACAGAACTTTCCACTCCCATTGGCGCTTCTATGTAATCGTGCTCTCACACTAATTTGCCCTGTTTAGTAAATCTTTAAAGCCCATAGTCTTTAAAAGCTGTTTGTTTGATGTGTGTGCAGGGTCTCCTCTTTGGTGCCTTACTATGTTCCTCGTGATGGACCTCAGGCCTCCTATTTGGACTTCATTGGTCAGTTGCCGGCACTGGAGCATCCAGAACTATTCGGGCAACACCCGAATGCAGACATCGCCAGTCAGATCACTGAGGCTCGAACCTCTTCCACACACTGCTGTCTCTGCAGCCACAGGTCACCAGCAC
Source organism: Hybognathus amarus (assembly GCA_030378365.1). Classification (NCBI taxonomy): domain Eukaryota; kingdom Metazoa; phylum Chordata; class Actinopteri; order Cypriniformes; family Leuciscidae; genus Hybognathus; species Hybognathus amarus. The sequence continues at coordinate 53,567 of JAQIUQ010001392.1, read as the reverse complement.
TGACGCCAACACCACTGGAGCCAGCAGAGAAGACAAGGTGTGTGTGACCTGTGCAGACTCTTATTACTGCATTCTTTAACCCCTTATCTGTCACCGTCCCATATACGTGACGCCTAACTTTACTTCGATTTATTACTATTAAATCCTAATCTAATAATGACAAACTATATATGGTTGGAAAGGTCTAGACTCCTAAATATATATTTGACTGCTGTTTTTTGCTACAAATTATGTAGGAAGAGTAACCAAATGAATTTTTGACAAGAGTGCACCTCTAAAAAATCTGCCTCATAACAGACCTTTGGCACAATTCTGACCTTTGTCACAAAAAGCCGATTGATCAACTTTTAATCATTGCAAATTAAAAAATAAAACAAAATAATCAAATATTTTTAAATAAATAAAAATATATAGTATAATATTATCCTTTTTTATTATATCACATATTTTAGTAGTTATCATAAATTAGGTATCATTTGAAAGCTCACAAACTAATTCATCCTGTGAAAACCGTTTTGAAATTGGACGTTGCGTTACCATAGAAACGGTATTTTTGTATTAGGCCCCTCCCCTTTTGGGCATCATCTTTCATAATTTATTATCAAAACTTTTCTAATCTTGACAAGACACATATTGTCAGAAAGGTCTGAGTCTCAAGGTTCCATATTTAGTGACAGAAGTGATTTCTGGATTAGAAATTTATTAATTTGTTATGACAGAATGCATACAATTAAATTCAATGGAATTCAATGGCACCCGGTGGCTATTTTTGGTACTACGCCTAAACAAAATCTCATGGGAACTTCAAAATTTGTAGCCTCTGCTGAGAATCAGGATGGTCAAGGTTTCAAGGTTTACACTCGGATATCAGTCTGGATACTTTCTCGTTAAAGAAAATTTGGGAGCAAGTTCACCAAACGAACGTCCAATCAGCGTTGGCTTTGAGGCGGGTTCATGTGCTACGCAATCAGCGGAAGCAACGCAATCGTAGAAACATTTTCAGACAGCGGTAGTCCTAATTCTTCTAGCCGCTACGACTAATGCTTTTTCTCTTGCATCCTTCTTGTGAAATATGGACCGGGTAGCTGAAATGGCTGACTTCTATTCGCAAATTGCAGCTTACACAAACGGCAAATATCCTTTGCCGACATGTTGCTTATTTGCTGAGCTAATCGAGGTTTACCTGTAGCAGCAAGTTAGTACGTCATGTGCTTCGTCTGATCTGATTGGTTGATTTGGCCCGTCTATCACCAACATAGGCCAAATTCAGCTAACCAGTATTTTCGCCCTTACCAGAACTTCTTCAATGGTAAGGTTCCCAGATGGACATGCTGAAGCAAATCCATCTGGCGGAGTCAGGTTACAAAATTGTGATATCAACTTTAAATTTGGAACACAACTTGGTTAGATATATAGCTTTCATTTTATAGTAATTTTATGGTAAAAATATTTTGTAAAATATTTATTTTATATTAAAAAAATATATTAATAAATAATATTTGATTTAATGTAAATTATAACTTCCATAACTTTTTCATACTTTAATTTTTTGAAGTGCTTTCACTTCAGTAATAATCTGCTTGTTTTCTTTAAAACAAGACCAAACTTGGGAATATGTTCCAAAGCATTCTTGAATTACAACCATTTAAGTTTGTATAGTGCATTTTAATGTCAATTATCAAAAAGGGGGGGGGGGTGACAGGTAATGGGTTAAAGGACTCTCAGTGTATGTTTAACTCTGTGTTTTTAGGTGTTGGAACTTTCTGCTGATGTTCTGCAAAAGATTCCCGCTGAGATTGACTATGAGGGTACTAGGAAGTTGTTGAAGGATGACCTTTCACCTCTGAATGTAGTACTGCTGCAGGAGATTCAGAGATACAACACACTGCTGCACACCATCAGGTGCGTGTGTGTGGTGCTGTAACAGTCATGTGATGTCAGATATCAATATTGACGTGCTAACCCTGGAGTGTGGATGTGTGTAGATTGTCTCTGTTAGAGCTGGAGAAAGGTATTCGAGGTCTGGTTGTGATGTCCAGCAGTCTAGAGGAGATATTTCACTGTATCCATGATGCCCGTGTGCCTTCTCTCTGGGAAAAGGTAAAGAACCACACTATAGACTATTTTGCAAAGATGTAAACAACACTGGTCCAGAAACACTTCCTGTTTCACTTCACATGTAAAGAAAACATCTTAAGATGTTTGTTTAACTTTTTGATTTAGTTTAAATGTTCTGTTGATTGTATTTTATCCCAGCTTTTATGTAGTGTTAAAAAACTGAAACAGGAAGTGCTTCTGGACCAGTGTTGTTTACATCTTGTGAAATGGTCTATAGACATTATAACAGAAATGAATTTTCTGTCTGTCAATCTATATGTGTCTGTCTGACTGTCTTCCTCCCTTGTCCTGGTTTGGTTTAGTTTAGTTTTAGTCTAGTTTTAGTTAATGAAAGCTTTGTTTATTTTGATGCTTATATTTAGTCATATTGTTGTAATGCTCTAAAATATTAATCAATGATTGTTGTCATCTGAGAATTTTTTTGGTAACACTTTATTTTACGACCCGCAAACAACTGTGTAAGTACTCTGGAATTATGGTGTACGTTTCTGTAATTATAGTGTACTTCCGTGTAGGTATAAAGGAACAATATGTTAAGTTTGGGGTAATAAAGGGGTAACAAGCACCACTTTAATTTACAGCCCGCAGGAGTTACACTTACCCTGTAACTACACAGAATAAGGGGGTAACAAACGTTACTTACTATGTAGCAATACGAAACAACACTATTTGCACTGTAATAATTACAGAGGTACTGTTTTAAAAAAAAAAAACTTTTAATTACACAGTATATTTGCCCTGACATTTAGGTGTCATTGCAATTCAATGGGATAAGGCAAGTACTAATTACCACATGGTAAGGTCTAAATTAAAATCATAGTAAAAACAAATTATTTTGACTTAACATTAAGTAATCTAGTAAGAAAAGCCAATACATTTAATTGTTATCATTGTATATATATATATATATATATATATATATATATATATATATATATATATATATATAACCCACAGATGTCAAAATTACCCTGTAACATTACGCAAGAATATATTTTGTTTGAAATGTGATATGTTTTATAAACAACAGACGTAAAATGTTTGCCTGGAATATATCAACAGAATAGATACCTGTTATTTTTTTAACTAATTAAATAATTTGCTTGTATATCTGCTTGTTACCCCAAACTTAACATATTGTTCCCTTATACCTACACGAAAGTGCACTGAAATTACAGAAACGTACACCGTAATTTCAGTGTACTTACAAAGTTATTTGCAGGTTGTATATATGTTTATTTACCCCTTTATTACCCCAAACTTAACATGTTGTTCCCTCATACCTACACGGAAGTACACTATAATTACAGAAACAGACACCGTAATTTCAGTGTACTTACACAGTTGTTTGCGGGTTCGTAAAATAAAGTGTTACCATTTGTTTTTTTTTTTTTTTTTTTACATTTCATCAGAATTATTGCACTTTCACCTATGAGCGGAAAATCATGAGAATGTCAGCTCATGATGGTTTATTTGATCTTGTACTGATAGAAATGAACACATTCTCTACATTATGAAAACTGGACAAGAAACTTATCTCGAAAATGAAAATGGTGAAATTAATATTAGTAATTCCAAATTACACTCATGCCTGGATTTTATTACAAGTTCATCAGTGAGAAGGTTTGATGGCAGATTTAGTTGCAGCAGACAGCGCAAGCGGCTCATGACAGTTTGTCAGGTTGTTTGTCAGTGTTTTCAGATCATCGATGGCGTGCAGATGGTTGCCATATTGCACAGATTAAGTAAAACACTGAGACGAAATTTATCCTTTAAATAGAAAAGGTCTGATTAGGGGATTTAAACTCTTGACAATCTGGCAACCGCAAACATGAACGCTCGTAGAAGATTGTTTAAAAAAGTAAAAGTAAAAAGAAAAGTAAATGTGATATTTTGTGCCCTTTTCTATTCAACAAAAAAAGAGGGATTTTGGTATTGTCTTTATTTTTAACTACATTTTAGTCTCGTCTATTTTCGTCAACGATATTGCTTGATTTAGTCACAGTTATCTTTTGATCATCTTCGCATCTTCGCAAGTTGTTTTTTCACACACAAAAATCTTACCCCAAACTTTTGAATGGGAGTGTATGTGCTGTAGATCTGGGCTCGCCTTCTCTGCACAGAAGACATGCTTTACAACTTGACCAAAACAAGTTATCTAGTAACATATGCTCCCACTGCTCACTTTGAAATTCTACCTATGTACGCATCTCTCCAGGTTTTGGAACGGTGCTTATAACTATGAGTCACACACACCGGGTCATGTTGTAGTTGTAATACAGCCCTGCATGAGTGTGTGAAAGTGGGCTGTAAGGTCAGAGGTGTGAGTTTAGCAGAGAGCATCAGAGTGTGTGAATGAATGGTTGAGAGGAACGCTCTGTGAAGGATGAGGTGAACAGAGCAACATTTCAAGAGGATTAAACACACACACACTCACCTTGAGTTTAAACACTCTGCTCGTTTGTCTATTGAATGAGAGCTGCTTATGTCAAGGCCTCTGCCCGCATAACATACTAATTCTTTTGTGTGTGTGTGTTAAAAGTCCATGTAAAGTCAAAATTAAGTGTGTGTTCTTACGATTGTCACACCACAGAAAAATGTGTTATTAGCCACCCAGCCAAATTTGAAAGATAAAAGTACATAAAATAAGCTTTCAAAATCTTGAAAAAATTAGCAGTTATCTCTGTTCTCAAACACTGGGGGCGTGTCCGCTGAAACCACGCCCACTCACGGGAAAGCTGTCTGGTGATATTAGGTGAAACTGCTTTCGGGACGGGAGGATGAACGCTGAGGCGGGAGATAGTCGTATGTGAATCCCAGTTGTCTCTGACGAAAGTTTCTAAAACGATCCCGTGTAAAATGATCACTACAGAGGCGGGTGTTGGCCGTGATCCTCAGCTCTTCATCAAGGTTGGCTCTTCACAAAATTAATCCACCTCTTCTTTATGTGATCATTTTTAGGAAATTTAAATAAAGACAGCGATCTGTTATGCACATGATCGCATCCAGGTAGTAGCCTACACGTTTCCGTTTAGAAGGCATAGCTAGCTAGAAAACTGTAGGTTGTAGTAACAATGAGGAGTCACGTGCTGATTTGGGCGGAGTCTGACGGTCGGCCATGATGGTACAGTAGAGACGGCCATCGGCTTACCAGCGGCAACGCCTTTAGAACCTCACAGAGATGCAACTAAACATTCCAGAGGTCTTTCATTTGCGCGCATTTATTATTTTGGCAGGACAAGAGACGGATCTAAGAATGTGAAAGAAAAAAAGGACTGAAAATACTGTTTAATGGTCTAACTCCTCAATTCTGTACTTCACAGTCTTTGTAATATGTTTTAGCAATACATTTCTAACATTTATAATCACTTTAGAATTTTTTTTTTTTAATTGCCTTTACAGGGACTTTAAGGTCAACAAGGGCAGTCTGTGTGCGTTAGACCTAAGTGCCGTACAAGCCCTCAAAAGTGAAGCCAAAACGTCTCGATCGCCCCCTAGTGGCCGGTCCTAGTATAGGTCATAAACCCCGCCTCCCCATGTTATTCAACAGGACGTGAGACCAACTAAACAATTAAATTACACTTCACATATCCTTTTTCCAAAGATAGTTTCTGTCATTTACTGTAGTTTCTATCATGTTGATGTAATTTCAAGTGTTTGTTTTTAAAATAAGTTTGTTTTAGTTAGTTATTTGATGCTAAAAAAACGGTGCTGTGACGATCATGATTGACAGCTGTGATTGACAGGTTCTCTGTGTGAAGTAGTCACTGAAGCACCAACAGACTTTTGTTTTAATAATGTTGACTATGTGGTTAGTAGTTGTATTTACCTTATTTTAACGAGGTAATACAATCAGCAGACATCAATGTAGAAGAACAGAGCAGACAGAGGCCACTTAACATAAGTGCGGGGCATGTGCTTGCGATTGATTCAGCGAGAATGAGGGCAGGGCCTTGATTTGCGGCTTTACTTCCGGCTCACGACTGCGCATGTCTGGTGCCGAAAACGCAAGTGCGCAGACTTAAGTACCAAGATGTTAGCGCCATATGGGGACACTGGCGGCTTCAGTTCTTTCCAATGGAAAAGAGCAAATGGGCGTTGTTTTTTTACAGTCTATGGTTAGACATTGTGTGATGCAGTACAGCCTTATTATACTGTGTGTGTGCGCATGGAGGCTTCTTGGTTCATTGCTAAGGTTAATTGCACTCAAATAAGCTAAATAAACAAAACCATGTTTACTTGAAGATCTTCAATAAGCGCATGGCCTATATACTGATCCAAACGCCAATCTAGCCGTCCCTATATTCTGTCTATTCCTCTGTCTTTCTGCCCCTCTTTTACAAAATAAGTGGAGAAGCATCCATTAAGACTTCCTCTCCAGCTGGGACTATCCTTCTGCCATCTGCGGTGCCTCATTACTGTCTTTCTCTTTCTCTCTTTTTTCCTCTCCATCCATCAGCCTATCTTTATCACTGAACGCACAGTCCCTCTGTCTCTGTCCAGTGTTATATTTTGGCAGTGACTCGTTGTATCTCTGCTGAGATATGACTTCCATTTTCTGCTCTTCCTCTCATCTTCCCTTCTTTTGTGCTCTTTATAACTGCTGGTCTGTGAGTGGTGGGAGTGTCGAGCCTCATATGTCACTTCGGACACTGTTGACATAACCTGTTGTGACCTAAAGGCTATTAAAAGATAACACTCACATCGTTTATTGGATCTGGTGTCCTTTTTTACTGACCTGGGATCAGTGGTTCCCCAACTGTGGAAGCCCATTTCAGATAGATGGATGGATGGATGGATGGATGGATGGATGGATGGATGGATGGATGGATGGATGGATGGATGGATGGATGGATGGATGGATGGATGGATGGATGGATGGATGGATGGATGGATGGATGGATGGATGGATGGATGGATGGATGGATGGATGGATGGATAGATAGATAGATAGATAGATAGATAGATAGATAGATGATAGATAGTGTTATGGTAGTATTATTTAAAGGGATTGTTTGGCCAAAAATGATATTTAAACCATGCATTACTCACCCTCAAGCCGTTCAAGATGCATATGTCAATCTTGTTTCAGATGAACACATTTTCAGTTATTTTGGAAAATGTCTTAGACCCTTCAGTGGATATAATGTGAAGAAATGGGGTCCAGCTCCTTCAAGTCCCAAAAATGTGCAAAAATCCTTCACAAAAGTCATCCATCTGGCTCCAGAGTGATAAATGAAGGCCTTCTGAGGGTAATCCGTGCAGTATTGTCGTAAAAATATACATATTTAAAACTTTATAAATGAAAATATCTGACTTCTGACAACGATCGTCGCAATGGTTCCTACGCTACGTGCGTTCACGGGTGATGGAAGTCGGCGTGCGAGGTCAGACGTACACGTAGGAAATGTGCGCGCCGTGCACGACAGGTTCCTGACGCTACGTACGCCGAACTCCATCACCCGTGAACGTTGCGCGATCGTTGCCAGAAGTCAGATATTTTCATTTATAAAGTTTTAAATATGTATATTTTTACAACGAACGCGTACCCTCAGAAGGCCTTCGTTTATCACCCTGGAGCCGAATGGATGAGCTTTTGTGAAGGATTTATTCACATTTTCAGGACTTGAGAGCTGATCTCATTTCTCACATTATCCAGCTGAAGGGTCTAAGACATTTTCTAAAATAACTGAAATATATTCAATTCTGAAACAAGATTGACATGCATCTCGAACGGCTTAAGGATGAGATAATGAATGGTTTAAATATCATTTTTGGCTGAACTATCCCTTTAAGTACTATTGTACATTCATATTTTGAATTAGTCTTATTTACATATGTTTAATTTTTGGTTAAGTGTTATTGGTTTTGTTATGTGCTTTCAGCATTTTTAGGGGTTTTATATTTCTATTTAGCTTTATTTTTTAGTACTTTCATTAAACATCAGATGGTAAGCTTTTTTTCAGTCGTATTCCAATTAACTAAAGTTCAGGAGTTCAAGCAGTCATGTGGAAGGCACAGCATTATGTTAATAAAAGCAAATCAATTTATGTGTCATTCATCAATTTATGTGCCCATAATGTTAAAGGGATAGTTCACTTTGAAATTTATTTTTGATATGTTTTAGCTTACCTCAAGTGCATCCAAGATGTAGGTGTCTTGTTTCCACAGTATTTTCAATTTTGATATGTTTAGGTCAAACACGTTTGTGTCTGTCACTCATATAATGGAGGTCTATGGGGTCCACCTTAAAGAGCATGCACAGAGAAGTCCAAATTAAACATGATTTAATAACTCGTAAATGTAAGTACACATTGATGGCCTAACACACAAAACAAGCGTGTTGTGTGAGAAAAACGAACAGTATTTATGTAGTTTTTGCCACAGAATCGCTGGCGCCCTCAGATCACTTGGACGTGGCTGTGATTACAAGAGGTAAAAACAATATAAATACTGTTCGTTTTCTCACACAAAACACTTGTTTTGTGTGTTAGGCCATTAATGTGTACTTACATTTAAGAGTCATTGAATCATGTTTAATTTGGACTTCTCTGTGCATGCTCTTTAAGGTGGACCCCATAGACCTCCATTATATGACTGACAGACAAGAACGGTTTGACCTAAACATATCTAAATTGAAACTACTGCAGAAACAAAGACACCTACATCTTGGATGCCCTTGAGGTAAGCTAAAACATACCAAAAAATTAATTTCAAAGTGAACTATCCCTTTAACTCAATGTCAATAAGATTTTTTTTTCTCTTATAACACACTATATTCTTTTTCCCTCTCAGTCGTTGTACAGTGGTTCTGAAATGTGGGCACTTCAGCAAATTCGTTTTTAAACGCCTAGTTCTGAAGATCAACAGTGGGCATCATACACTTGTTCCCACCATTAAACACATTTACCTCTGTTCTGCATTGTGGCACCAAGGCTTTAACTGATTATTTAGGGCGCCAAATTGTCACTGCTCTTCTTCCATTTGGTGTGTGGGTGGCGGGAAAGTTCGGGTCTGAGTCTCCTCTTGAGTGCTAGATCAGATTCATCAACCTTTTATCCTCGCTTATATCACTCCGTGTCCCCATTTCAAAGGGTAAAAGCGACAGCGTTTATTCCGCCTAGAAATATCTCAAAACGCTCTCATTTTCATGCCAGCGAGAACCTAAATGCATGAAGGTTTTTTATGGCACAGTGTGAAATGAATCTAATCATGAGTGTTTTCCTAGTGCTGTGTGGCAGTCATTGTGTTTGAAATGCTAATTCCTTGGGCAGAAGCCACGCTCACGTTTGATTTTTCTTTTTCTATCAAATACAAAAATCTTTGTTCTTTGAAAAGCAAAAATAAGTCTGAATAATTTCATGTGTTCCCAGAATTGCAGAAAACATTGGACCACACTGTTCTGCACTGTCAGATTTATGTTAGTTTAATTCGTCGATTTGAAGCAGTTATGTAAGATTTGTTTTAATGTCTTTTAAGCATTCTGTGGTTCAATCATCTCATCCAAACCAGCAGAAACTCTTCCTTTGTGTCCTCCTCGATGGCCTTGAGTGGTACTTCTCACAAACTGAACTCTGAATGACACAATGCAATGAAAGGCCTTACTGTAAGCGGAGATAGATGTCGCTAAGCTATTTTGTGCGTTTGAAGTTGATGTTTGGCCAGATTTTATTCATCTGATGTTAAATTCCTGCTCTGAGCAAATAGAACAGTACGATCATTAATCACAGCACTAAACGAGACGCTCTCTGTCCTCAGGCGTACCCGTCTCTGAAGCCCTTGGCGTCGTGGACACGGGACCTGTGCCAGCGTGTGGAGCAGTTCGCTCGCTGGGCAAAAACCGCTCACCCTCCTGTCCGCTTCTGGCTGTCTGGATTTACCTTCCCGACGGGCTTCCTCACCGCCGTACTACAGAGCTCTGCACGACAGAACAACGTGAGACTCGCACCACACACACACACTAGCTCAACGACACATCATGAGGCTCATACATGTTCACATGTACCAGGGACGTCAAGGACTCTTTAGTGTCCTTTTATACTTAAACATACACAGTAGAGAGTGCTCAATCAAAGATACACAACCGTTCAAACCAGTGTTGTGCCTGAACGATAGTTCAGTGAACGCGTTCATATTTTGAGCGAACGTGAACTGAACGTACTGTATTCGCTAGGTGCACATGGCCGCCATTTTGGATTTATGATCAGCGCCTGTGCGGGCGAGCACTTCCGGTTTCAGCTTTACGCCGGTGCAGGGAGCCGGAGAAAGGCGAAAATGATCTCTTATAGTTGTTTATAGAATCAACTATATCATTTAAAATACTACTGGGATATATATTACAGTCACACGAGCAAATGGCAATTAAATGCATGGATGCAAAGTCAGATTAATGAATTAAATACAACTGTTCACAATACAGAAGATTGTCTTGGTCTCATTCTGCATACACAATGATTATGCCTTCTGTAAATATAGAGTTACAGCAACGATTTTATTTGATTATATCAGCAGACCTGATTTTGCGGGACATGAGGGAGAGAACTTGCTATTTTTACTAGGTGAATAGTGATTTTATATTAGATGTATTTTTGCAGTGATGCTTTAAATTGCTAATAGGCTTTATAAAAATGTTAATGACGGCGCTGACCGGCGCTGTGAACGTCACTAATAATATAAAACTAATTTTAACAGGATCTATTCAATATAAATAATTAGGCTATAAGTGAAAATAATAGGTAGGCTAATCCAATCGCTAAAAAGCACATTTCCAAATAAGCGCATAGATTCCACTAGGAAAGACTAGATTAAATGCGTTCTTTCCGGATTCATCTTGAATTTATATAATTTTTGTCTGATAGCCGAGTAGGGTTTCTTATTCATTATGTGTCTCTACATCTCCTTTTTAGGGTCAACTGTAACTGTTTTACCATGTATATTTTTTCTCCCATTCCTTAGCCGAACGACACTTTTTCTTCTCGGGAGCTCCGGATAGATCCATTTTTCTGTTGCATTTTATTTTTTCGCAGTTTACCCGCTCTGACTAGAACCAATAATAACGGCTGCGTATGTTCAGTGTTTTATTATTTAAAAAAATATTGTAGAGTTGTAATTTAAAAGACGATGAAATAAAATGATGCAGAAATTAAAATGCGGGACTGCTTATGACTTGCGGACGCGGGACAAAGCTTCAAATTTCGGGACTGGTCACCATTAGTCAACGGGGAATGCATGAAAGCTGACTTCTTTGTTTTAACGTGATGAAACGGTTCATAACGACACACAACAGTGAAGTGCTGATCTGTCACCCCCTCTGAAAGGCAAGTTGCTTCCCTTGAATTTTAAAAACACTCATTGTGCACCACGCATTGCTTTATTTAACATTATTATTGCTAACTTGTCAGTGTATTTCACCTTGTTGCGTTTATATGCTTTATTACTGCATTTATTTGTGCAAGTGAGATGAGTAAAGAGCATTTTAATCAGAAATATTTCATAAATCATTCTGTCTGTTTTTATAAGCAGCACATACAGTATTTAGCCCACTGTAAAATATACACAATTAGCTATGCCTAGCTATATTAAATTGTTTGTTAACTAACGCTACAGTTAAAAATATAAATTAGCCTACTCACAATTATTACGATTTTTTCCGCCGTCGTTTTTATCTATAAAGATAATTGATGCAAAGAAAGCATGTATGTAACATATGTGTTGATAATATTGATCGAGCAACTGATGTAGCCTTTAAGAAGTGTTATATGCGCAGAATTGAGAAAATAGTAGGCCTATTTATGGAGATTTAAACAAGACAAGGCAAACGTGTGAATGTTCAGGCTATTGTATGCAAACAAATAAAATCGTAGGCATAATTCTCATTGTGGATGCAGCATGAGACCAAGACAATCTTCTTATTGTGAACAGTTGTATTTAATTCATTAATCTGACTTTGCATCCATGCATTTAATTGCCATTTGCTCGTGTGACTGTAATATATATCCCAGTAGTATTTTAAATGATATAGTTGATTCTATAAACAACTATAAGAGATCATTTTCGCCTTTCTCCGGCTCCCTGCACCGGCGTAAAGCGAAACCGGAAGTGCTCGCCCGCACAGGCGCTGATCAGAAATCCAAAATGGCGGCCACGTGCACCTCAGCGAATTACTGCCTGATGAACATAAACGCGTTCATTCTGCTGTCTGTGAACGCACGCTCTCTCAGTTTGACTTCGTATAATATGGTGCCAGATTTCTATAGAGCCTTCAAGGCCAAAACAGGCCTTAATATGTAGCGAAAAAACACCAATCTGGCAACAACAGCCAGCAGTGTAGCACCGCGGCTGCTTTCGCGAAGCAACGCGCAAGGGAGGCGTCGTATGATCATTTAAACCGATTTTATGATGAGGTCGGTGAGAATGGGGAAAATCTTGTATTTCTGTGCAAACTTTGCCGGTCGATAAAATAATTGTTGTCTGCGGTTGTAAATGGGCTGTGGTAATAATTTAAATAAAAGCTCGCAACATATGGAAAAAAGAACTAGGAATGAACTAGTTCATTTTAAAATGTGTGAACTGAACTTTGAACTAGTTCATGTAGAAAGTGAACTTTCCCAACAGTGGTTCAAACGTTTGATGTTGTTGCTGAAAAAAAATGTATACTTTTATTTCGCGAGGACACTTGGTTAAATTGTTCTAACATTGGTAGAATTTGCTTTTCTATTGCTTCAATTCTTTTATTCAAAGAATCCTAAACAGAGAAGAGACTTCTTTCAGAAATATTTAAAAGAATCTTACTGACCCCATCAGTTAAAATGTATATTCATGAGTAAGAAACTCTTTCCGAATTATTCTTAAAGACTTTGTCTTTCCAATTATTCCAAGTTAATGGAATAATTCTCCCAAAAATGAAAATGCTGTCATCTTTACCCTCGATGTTGTTCCAAACCTGTATGACCAACTGTGTTTGTCCTTGTGATGAAATTCAGTGGGGTTTAACATAGTGTTTATTTTTCTTGACAAATAATTTGCATCATAATTTTGCTCAACGACATTTTTTCCCCGACAAACGAGATAACTAAATATAAAAAAAAAAACAGTTTTGAATGACGAAAATCTTTTTACACTTTTGTCAATGAATAAAAACGAGACGGAAATGTTAAGGAGGAACGATTTGGTATGAGATCCAATCAGAACTGGATAAATGTGAGAAAAGCGTGATGACGCGGAAGCGCTAAATTCAATCTCAGCTCAATTCTGCCTCTCCGCACACGAATACTAAGCTCTCTTTTACACTTAGACAAATACATAAAATTATGTCAAAATGTTCGGTTATGTCTTTTGTGAACACAAACAGTTGGGAGAATATTTGGATATGCATATGAGAGATTATCGGATAAGTGTGCTGGATTTGTGCGTTTGGCCTTAAAGTGACAGTGACCTAATAAACCTGCTGCTGTCCATCATTAATGTTAATCAAATAACAAAAGAAAAAGAGAAAAACACTCAATTTTATTTACTGAAATAACATTAATGGTTTCAATTTGGAGTAATCTATATTTAATTTACACAAATATGTCTGCTTGGAAGAATTAAGTGGTTTTATTTAATTTTAAGATCAGATACTATATGTTACAGCAGTTAAATCTGTGTCTGTGTTGCATGTTCAAACCTTAATAGATGTTTTCTCCAGGAGTATACAATGAGTTTGGATTTTTTTGAGAAATGCATTAAAATTTATTTAAACCCATTAGATTCTAATCGACTAAAACTACAGTATCTGGCCAAGTGTGCAATTTCAGCAACGTAAACACGTAAGTTAATAATAAAATAAAAAAATATATCAATCAGAGCTCCAGTAACATGGTCGCTATTTACATCTCATACCGTCTGTAAACTCTTGTGTTATCAAGGCAATGACTGACCGATTTATATTAGATTAGTAAGAGCTCTGTTATCAACTCCACAGTGGAAAACGAAACCTTATCCACATCGGCACGGCATAGAGCGGTTAGCAATGCGAGAGTTTGGGCCTGAAAGTGGAAAAGCAGCTTAAGTGTGTGACTAAGCTCCAGTTCCCATCACTCTCCGTGGAAGCACAAGAATGATAAAATACACAGATAAAGCAACAATTACACACATGATGTCTGTCCTTTGCTCTTCATTATCGTGCACTAGCTTCCTGGGAATTCAAAAAGAGTGAAAGAGAATATTAAAAATGCACATCACTTCCTAATTCCGATTCCAAACCTCGAAATTGGGAACATCCCAAAAAGATGCGAAACATTTTTTAAATGCAGCCTTATATATTCCATACGGTTTTCAATCACACCAAATCAACGGTCTATAATTAATTTGAGTAACACGTCCTCACCGCGTCACATTCACTGACATTCTGCATGGGCCACAGCACAATCCTGCTCCATTACCCCTCTAATGCCCCAGCGAGGATGTTTATTCTCGATTCCTTTTGGGATCTGTCCAGACAGCAGTTTCACACACTCCTCAGTTCCTTAAGGAGCCCCGCCCGCAAAATGAGCTGCATCTGATGATGAAGAGACACCTGCGACGCTTCAGGGCAGCCAATTCTGCAGCAAATGGACTGAAAAACAAATGTCCTAATGTGTAATGTCCCCACACACCGACAGGTGGCCAGTGAGAGCTGAGGATACGCTCAGACTGGGCTTATCTTGGCAGATCTGTAACTGTATGTGTGTGTGGAGAGGTTTTTAATGCTGCCAGGGTTGTGTTTTCTATGCAGGTGTCTGTAGACACTCTATCCTGGGAGTTCACTGTCACCACTGTGGATGACAACAATCTGCTGTTCCCTCCCAAGGTGAGTAACTGCTGCCATCCTCTGTCCATTAGGAGCTGATGCACCTGACATTTGCATATCTTCTCTCTCTCTCTCTCAGTCTTGAGTGTGATCCTTCAGAAATCACTCTAATATGACTCTACTATTGAGTTTATACTGAATGGACATTTCAGACTGTAAATGAAAAGGAAATGAAACGGTCTCTTCTGTCAGCATTTGACATTTTATCTCAAACGCTGAATTTTCTGTTTATATACAATGTTTCTGTGACAACAGGTAGGTAGCCAGCCTACTGAAAGGGGGGTTCTTTTTTTGCATTTTTTTTGTATTTAATTATGAGGTTCAAATACTTCATTTTGGTGACATTTTATGCACTAATTTGTGCTGGATTAGCTTGTCTGCTGGTTAACAAGCACGCTTTTTGATGGACCTAAAATATTTTATTATAATTTATGCTACGTTTATGGCTATTATATTGTAGACTATTGAGTTGATAAAGTATAGAAATCTTTTTAATAAAAAAGTAAAAGCTAAATATATATATAAATAAAAAGAAACTCTTCCTCTAGGGGGGTATGAGGGCATGCTCCCCTGTGAGAAAATTTTCAATATTCCATATTCAAAGCATCAATCTGATGCAATTTGAGATGCATTTTTTGCCATCTATCTATACAATAGTTTATTGAACCTTTTCTTTTAACAGGTTAAATTTGAATAGAAAATCAATGACAGACAGCCGCAGCGAAGGGAAAAGTTTATGTGAACTTGAATTTAATGACTTAAAAATAATTTGATTGTTTTTGTCGATTGATTTCATAAATCAGATTTATTACTTATCCTAAACTACAACGAGTTCAGTAAGATCATTCCCTTTAATGGAATCGATTTGCATTTTGAACCTTTGGAATCGACTCTCAATTCCCAACGCCTCGGAATCGATTTCTTTTGGAATCGGACCCCAGCCCTATCATTCAGAGGCGAGTGCTTCTTCACCGTTGCTTTGAAAAGTGAAGAGAGTCGAGACTCGAGAACTCTCTCTGAACTGCACGTGCGGCACACACACACATACGCGTCCAGCTACAATAATCATATTAATTTGAAACAGCAACCCAGAATATTTGTCACAAGCATTGATTAAAACAATGATGACAATAATCACATTAAAAAACGACTTAAATTCTGGACCTTTGGCAGTGGGGGGGAACCACCCGAACCCCCCCCCCCCCCCGCCTATGGGCTTGTATTGTCATCTACTTACACACTGCTTTTCCTTTCTACCTTCACACTGAGTTAAAGGTTGTGTAGGTCAGAATTGGAAAAAAAAAACAACTTTTTTCCAAATTTCTTTAAACTTTCTGTATATATCAATGCATAATTAAAATCTAAGTACTCTGAAAAATAGAGTATAAAAATCGAGTGTCTGTAGACCTCTCACGACTGTTTTAAAGACAGCTCATTATATCCATTCACTTCACCCCCTCCCTTCTTGGCTCCTTCCAAAGCCACGCCCCCAAAACACATGACACGCAGACTCCGACAGCTGAGCTGAAGACGCATTATTTACCTCAGACGAGCGGAGAGGGGAGGAAGAAGTGCATGTAGTGACATCATGTCAGAAACACATGTAAATAAAAAAATCTAACTATCATTATGAAGATAAACAAATAAGTTGGATTTTATTACTCTCTATCAAGCTAGCATATTGATATTGGTAAAGCTAACAATATTGATTCGCTAACGAGCTAGTTAGTTATCTATAAGGCAAAGCTAAAAACAGGTTGCATGATACACGTTTTTCCATTGCCATCATTTACACTGTGATGAAGATGAATTTCGTGTAAGATTCATTACATATATATGGTGTTCTGCATGTAAGAGTTTGCTTGATGAAAGCATTGTTGATTCTGATGAGGACTACACACCCGAGACAAGTAAGTTACCCATAGACAGTATAAGACAGCAAGTACCGCATCGTCAGCTCGAGGACAGATCCGTGGTCGAGGGCGAAGCAGAGGATTTTGCTATTAGGGTCCGAGGAAGTAGAGGCCGAGGACGGGGTGGTCGAAGTGCAGGGCAAGGAGCACTTTTTAGACAAGAGGACCTGCGTCGGGTTTTGCATCTTCAAGCTCAAACAAGCACGCGAACAGGTACGATCTGGATACGCGCAAGTGGGCAGGTCCTGTGTGGCAAAAGGGTGGTTGCCATGGTTGCGAGAGAGTGACAGTCGCCTAAGCCAATCCATTGTTTCGTCCCGGTTCGAAATAATGAGCTGCGTTTAGTGCAGATTAAACGGTCTAGAGTCACTCGATTTTTATACTCTTTTTTTCAGAGTACTTAGATTTTAATTATGCATTGATATATATATAGAAAGTTTAAACAAATTTGGTAAAAAGTTTTTATAAAATTCTGACCTTCACTACCTTTAAGCGCAGTGTGAAAAGCCCTTATGTCACGTTTCCAAGTTAAATTCTTGCTCTGTAGACCCCTCGTGCTCTCTCTCTCTGAAATGACTTTGTTTTGCGTCTCGACCTCTTGTCCCCCCTCTCCTCCAGGATGGGGTGCTCATCCAGGGGCTGTATCTGGAGGGGGCAGGCTGGGATAAGGAAGCTGCCAGTCTGGTGGAGGCAGAGCCCATGCAGCTGGTCTGTCCCATGCCCACCATCCACTTCAAACCTCTGGAGAAGCCGCAAGAGGGTCGCCAAGAGTGAGTACACTGCCTCAAAGGGATTGTTCACCCGAAAATGTAAATTCTGTTATTAGTTACTCACCCTCATGTCGTTCCAAACCCATAAGAATTTCATGCGTCTTCAGAACACAAATGAAGATATTTTTGGATAAAATCTGAGAGATTTCTGTCCTTCCATTGACAGCTAGTTAACTGACACTTTAGCCGCGTTTCCACCGCAGGAACTTTCCCCAGGAACTAGGAACTTTGGGTGGTACTCGGTGTGTTTACACTGCAGGAACCAGGGTCTAAATGAAGTTCCGGGTAAAAATTTCTCCCCCAGAAAGTCCCTGCTGGCGAGGTAGTACTTTTTCAGAGTTCAGGAACTTTCGGGGTGGGACTTGTGCGCTGAACAATGCTGATTGGTTCTTACCACGCTATTCTTTCTGCCCAATGGCGCGCGTTCGTCTCATCCATCTCACGGTCAATGTCCGCAGATAAAAAACATCTACTTTTATATCTAGCATTACGATGTTTCTGAATACGATTTGGGTGCTCTTCTCTTTTCTGCCGTTTTGTTAATTACCTCGTTAGTAAACCAATCGCACACAAAAGCAGCAAAGCTTGAATCTCCTCCATACAAAACTCAAAACAAACGTGCAGGCTAGGAAGAGCAGTCACACGCAGTTTAACCATGAGTTTAACATCACTACATAATCTTCCCGCCTCGGACCGGTACTTTAGTACGCGGTGTAAATGCAGTAAGCAAGTGGTCTGGGAAAAAAAGGTTCCTGTGAAAAAAGTTCCTGGGACAAATAGTTCCTGGTAATTGCGGTGGAAACGCGGCTCATGACAGCTTCAAAAAGTTCATCAAGAGATGGTTCATTCACGTTTGAGCGTCAGCAACAACCAATGAGGTTCATTCTACGTGTTACGCATCACATTTGAGCTTCAGCAACAACCAATGAGGTTCATTCTCGTGTTACAGCATCAGCATTTGAGCTTCAGCAAGAACCAATGAGGATCATTCTCGTGTTACGCATCACATTTGAGCTTCAGCAAGAACCAATGAGATTCATTCTCGTGTTACGCATCACATTTGAGCTTCAACAACAACCAATGAGGTTCATTCTTGAGTTTACGCATCACATTTGAGCTTCAGCAAGAACCAATGAGGTTCATTCTCGTGTTACGCATCACATTTGAGCTTCAGCAAGAACCAATGAGGTTCATTCTCAAAGTTACGACATCACGTTTGAGCTTCAGCAAGAACCAATGAGGTTTATTTTCGTGTTACGCATCACATTTGAGCTTCAGCAAGAACCAATGAGGTTCATTCTCGATGTTGCAGCATCACATTTGAGCTTCAGCAAGAACCAATGAGGTTTATTCTTGTGTTACGACATCACATTTGAGCTTCAGCAAGAACCAATGAGGTTTATTCTTGTGTTACGCATCACATTTGAGCTTCAGCAAGAACCAATGAGGTTCATTCTCGATGTTGACGCATCACATTTGAGCTTCAGCAAGAACCAATGAGGTTCATTCTCGTGTTACAGCATCACATTTGAGCTTCAGCAAGAACCAATGAGGTTCATTCTTGTGTTGACGCAAAACAGTTTGAGCTTCAGCAAGAACCAATGAGGTTCATTCTTGTGTTACGCATCCAACAGTTTGAGCTTCAGCAAGAACCAATGAGGTTTATTCTTGTGTTACGCATCACATTTTGAGCTTCAGCAAGAACCAATGAGGTTCATTCTTCAATGTTCCCAACATCACGTTTGAGCTTCAGCAACAACCAATGAGGTTCATTCTAAAGTTACGACATCACGTTTGAGCTTCAACAACAACCAATGAGGTTCATTCTAAAGTTACGCATCACGTTTGAGCTTCAGCAAGAACCAATGAGGTTTATTTTCGTGTTACGCATCACATTTGAGCTTCAGCAAGAACCAATGAGGTTTCATTCTTCGTGTTACGCATCACATTTGAGCTTCAGCAAGAACCAATGAGGTTTATTCTTGTGTTACGCATCACATTTGAGCTTCAGCAACAACCAATGAGGTTCATTCTCGTGTTACGAGAATCAGCGTTTAGAGCTTCAGCAACAACCAATGAGGTTGATTCTAATGTTACGCATCACGTTTGAGCTTCAGTAAGAACCAATGAGGTTCATTCTCGTGTTACGCATCATGTTTGAGCTTCAGCCTAAATTAAATAAAAGCCTAAATTAAATCTGTTCATTATATACAGCGATCGAGTCTCTTCCAAGAAAAATTTGGACTAAACCACTCAATTCATATTTATTAGTTTTTACGATCTATTTTTGAAGCTAAAGTGTCAGTTGTAAAGCTGTCAATGGAGGGACAGAAATCTCTCAGATTTCATCAAGAAGATCTCCGTTGTGTCCCGAAGATGAATGAAAGTCTTACAGGTTTGGAACGACAATTAGTAACAGAATTTAAATGTTTTTGTTGAACTTAACAATTAATGGCCCATTCACACCAAGAATGACGACTATAATGATAACTGTATTAATGTCCACACCAGCTGATGATTTTGTCGATTTATTCTAAAATATTGCGCCACTTTAAATGCTCGAGCTCTGCAGGATGGATTCTGATTGGCTGTCTAGGTTTTTATCGTCCATCAGCTGGAAAAGCAAATCGTCCTAAAAGTGATTGCACCGATTTTGTTTCGTTGTTATAGTTGTGGTGCGACCTTTGAATTTAGAGCTATTGTGTTTGTGTGTGTGTTTGTGTGTGCAGATATGTACTCCTGTCCCTGCTACTACTACCCCGTCCGGTCTGGTGGTACTGAGTCGCCCGTCATTCGTGGTGGCTGTTGATCTGAAGTCTGGAGCCATGCCTTACGATCACTGGATCAAGAGAGGAACCGCTCTGCTCATGAGCCTTGACAGCTAAACACTCACACTTTCAGTGACACTTCATTATCACCCTAATTTTAAACTGTGTTCAACAGATGACAGAGCACTTTGTTAGCCCTCTTACACAGTGAGTAAATATAATTTTAAAAGAGAATGGAATCATATATTGAAAAAGCCGTTGCAATTTGTTGTTTTATGGCCTTGCAAAGTTGTAAATTAACTCAAATGTTTAATAAAGCAGACAAAACATCTCAGTATTTTTATATTCAGGGATTTTGTAGATTTTCCAGACATAAAATACTTTAAAAACCAATAGATTGGCCAATCATCATGAAATTTAGTACATGCCTGCTGGATTTCTGCAAGAGGTTGTCAATCGAATGTTTGTGAAGTCGAACCCAAAGGAATCTCAGGAATGATCTGAACTGCTATAGCCATTTTATTTATTAATCAATTATTTTTTAATGAAAATGTTCTTATATTCTTATACCCTTTTTTTTAATCGAATTTGTTCTTTGACCATTTGTTGATTCAAGTAAGACTCCTCTGACGTCCTTTAACTAGTCATATAGATATGCTTTAATGCATTTAAAAGGAAAAGGGCGCACATATCAATATCCAAAACAATGATCAACAATACAACGTGAGAAGTTCGGCATCATATACTGTGTAATTTTTACACTGCTGTTGTTTTTGAAAGAAGATTATGCCAAAAAAATGTAACAAGTGTCAAGTACACTTTTCTAGTAGTACAGCAGACTGTGTGTTTTTTGGTGAAGATCTTGTAAGAGTTCCAGCACTCTGTAAAGTCTCCTCCAGCACATCCCAAACAGATCCAATGAGTTTAAGAAGAGCCGATACATGCGTGAAACTGATTCTTCATGTTCCTCCCAACCATTCGTTCACAGTTTGAGCCTGATGAATCTTGACATGTTCATCCTGGAATATGGCCATGATGTGTCTTCCTACATAGAGGTTTAAGAAATGAAAAGCTACACACTCCATCAATTAGGGTTAGAAGAACTGTTGCCAAACATTTAACATGCTAGAAACATAATAATGATCCAGTCATAGACTGATTTGCCTATTAAAAGGGTAACTAAACCCCTGCTCAATTCATAACACTACTTTTTGTATTAGTGGTAAAAAATGTGTGCTTTACTTACAACTAATTACATTTTTATTTTATTATTAAAATTATTATTATTATTTAACTTATAGACCTTAAAAGTAGAGCTGTCAGTTAAACGCGTTATTAACGGCGTAACGCAAACCCATTTTAACGGCGTTAATTTTTTTATCGCGCGATTAACGATCTTTTTGTCCTAGCAAACTTTGTAGTTTTTTCACATACTTTTGCAACAGGACGCGGCATGCGTTCTGATCCATTTCAGCGTCTCGCGCTCGTCATCCACTCAAAGCCGGCTCGCAAGCCCAACGAGTGTGTGCGTCGTGCCTGTTGTTTTGTTTCCGGTCTAGCTAGATCCGCTTGCGCTTTGGTTCGAAGAAGCAACGAAACGTCCTCGCGCGGGCAAGCAATTGAAATGAATGGGTTTCAGAGCGCAGCGCGGGACGTTTTGTGCCGCACACACTCGTTTCAGCTTGCGAGCCGGCCAAATAGTAACGTTATGTTTTGAGTGGATGACGAGCGCGAGACGCCGAAATGGATGCCAATGAGATTCTGAATGTAAAGTTTACTTTTAAAAAGTTGCCAAATTGTCCCATTGACAAGACCAAAGCGATCTGTATGTTTTGTCATTATGAACTGAGCTATCATCATCGCAGCACGTCCAGTCTGAAACACCACTTGATGATGGCCAAGCAAACACACACACACACACAAACACAGATGATGCAAATTCTCCACCCCTCGTCAATATCAGGACCTCGTCAGTATTTCTTTCACCCTTTTATTGATGGACAGTGTTGCATTGTGTGAGAGATTATTTAGGCTATATATGTTAGAGTGAAATTGAACACTATTCCAATGTTATTTTCAATAATAATAATTAAAAAAAAACATTTGCACTAAACAAGCCAATCCACTTTTCCATGTTGATAAGAGCATTAAAATGAGAAAAAAATGTAACAAAAAGAAATCAAAAGACATTAAGAATAGATAAAAATGTGCGATTAATCGAGAGTTAACTATGACATTAATGCGATTAATCACGATTAAATATTTTAATCGTTTGACAGCACTACTTAAAAGCTTATAATTTTTTTCCTTCTTTCAATTTTTAAATAAAATAATGACTGATTGATACATTGAATCTTCACTAGACACTACATCAGCTACTAGCCTATATGTTATTAGGTTTAAGAAATGGGGGCGTGCACCTGAGACCTGCAGTGACTGACAGCTGCTGTCAGACTCTAAAATGGAGAGTGACGCAAGTAGTTTTTAACTCGTACCAAGGCCGTGGTGAGCTGGAATCTGCGTACATCAGCTCTCCCCGCTTACGTCACGAAGAACCACTAACATCCAATAGGAAAATTCAACTGCAGTAGCCACCGCTCAACCTGAAGAGGGCAGCACTAAGACGTTTTTACACCATATATTGTAGAATTAAAACACTTTATACCCAAATGTCAAAAAAGTTACTCGAATCAGTGATCAGCACTAATAAATCCCCATTCTTACAGATCATTACGTAAAAAAGTTGGTTTAGGGTTTAGTAACCCTTTAATTAAGACTTGTCTTTGACCATGCAGTGTGTAAAGAACTAGGCAACTTGTTAGATTTTAATACATGAAGTAATAAGTAAAAAGCTGGATGGGATTGTAAAGGGCACTTGGTATAGAATCCTAATTTCTTGTTTTTGCTTACAGACCCGTTGCAAATTATTGCGATGACAACAATTAAAATATGTATCGAACTATCCACGATCGTGTCAAATCCAGCTAACTAGCCTAGGACAATATGAGTTCACATGCCAAATTTTACAGTAATCGAGGGCTCTGTGGTTTCAGAAAATTGTGAATTGTGATGCAATTAGTTGAAACGTGCCACCAAACCATCTGTATCCACAGGGATTGTTCCTTTAAACGGCACATATCATGCAAAATCCACTTTTTTTAGCTCTTAAATGCATTTTGTTGTATATTTGGAGTGTTTATAAGTACAGAAAAGATGAAATTATTCTCTTCAGGTGCTTAGTTTATATCTTTATATTCTGTTTTGGTCATATTTTTCAACCTGTTCAGATTTTTCTGTTGTCTATGACGTATTTTGAACAATTACGTCACAGTATTTGCAGCGGAACTGACAAATAAGGACATTGACTACCGGTCCAACACTACGAGCAATCCGCCATTATTATTTCTCGCTCCGATTTTGTAGTCCAAGCTCAATGATGCAGAAGTTACGAGAGGGCTAGTCAAAATGTTCGGTTGTTGGATGTATTGACCTGAAGCACTTCAAGGATCCCCACTTCAACAACCTCTGCCAGTATACAGAAGGGTTTGCCGTTGGGGTAAATTCCTTCCATCATTTAGCTGCTGTGTTTCCTGATGCTTTCTAAATGTAAGTTATCATTTTATTATCAATACAGATTTTTAGTGGTAAGATCAGACCGCAGTCATTTATCTCGTCAGTGTGCTTGTTTTAACAAGAGAAATAGTCGACTTTCACTAATAACACAACATAGTTAACTTACATACCTGCCTCTATATGAAGACGGTTCGTCATCATCGTCTTTTTCAAATCGCTCGCTCTGGCTCGAATTTGTAAGGCTTGGTGGACAAGTCTTCCGTTGTTGACATTTTGTTAACGTGTGAATAAAAATGTTCTTTGAAGCTATAGTTATCGTTATCTCTTATCAAACTACAATAATGGCCGAGCACGGAGAGTTGAACCTGAGTTGAACTGACTGTGAACTCAGCGGCCTTTTCATTTAAAGGGGCCGCATTGAAACGACTTGCTCACAGAAGCACATCAGAAAAGGGGTAGAAAAGGGGCCTGTGGAGCTATAATAATGAGGAATTCAGACCCATGCATTGCAGTTATTCTTTATATAGGGAGAGCGCGGGCACAACGTAACGCGGGGCTAGTTGTAACACACTTGTTTTAAATACTTCCACACATGCTGGCATGACGAAACTTGGTATATTTACTAGTTGCCATTTCAACACTATATAGAGAAAAAAATGCGCCAAAATTCCAAAATCTTTGTAAGATATCACTGAACATTTATTTAACCATAGCAAAAGTACAAATCTTAATTAAGTTATTTTTTTATCTCTATTTTTTGTGTTTATTAAAAATTAGACAAATCTGATATTATTTTAATCTCTGGGGTGACGACAATTAAAATGGGGTTTAAACCCCATTTGTGCAGTTGGGGCATGTTGTAACACTGTGTTACAATGCGCCCCTATTAGAAATATGCTATTATATTCTATACTTTTATGAATTCTATTGGGAAAACATGAGAAACATGTAAATAAAGACTGAGAGTCAATGTTCAGAAATTATTAAGTATCATTGTGTTTTGAACTATGCTGTTTAGCTGTTTTCTGATGTGTTTTTTGTCAAATTCAAAAATTAGTTTATTTTTAATGATTAAAAATTGCCATTATTTTATATGAAAAAGTAAATAATTGTATTTTAATAAGAAAATATTTTGGTTTGACTTGTATATTTTTTTTATTAGATCAGATAGCATTTTAAGCTGTTATATTGTGATGTTACAATGTGCCCCTCACATGTTACAATGTACCCCACCTATGGGGCATGTTGTCACATTTCACTTCCATTCTTTGGTAAATCAAGAAAAAAGTATACACTGTATCAATAAAACAAAACCACATAATTGTACTTGACATGTGGGAAATTAATGTGGGGAAAAAAACCTCTAAACCCTAAGTAGATTTACACAAATTGACAAAGTCAAAAAGTGTTACTTTGTGCCCCGCTCTCCCCTAGACCACAAATGTATGATTTATAAGTAAAAATGAATGATTTAAAAGCATGATATGTACCCTTTAAGTTCGACAGTTGTGGCCATTCACTGCATTTCCCCCGCAGTCGGCTTGCACCTTGATGATGATTGACGCATGTGACTGTGTTTGTTCTTCAGAGCGGCGACCTTCTCAGGACACTCGTAAGATTGAGGGAAATTCTTGCAGCGGAGAACAAGAGAGCAGAGAAACTGGAACAGAAGAGTGAGGGTGGCCTCCGTGTAAAGCTGCATTCACTCTGCCGTCCTCTTCTGAAAGAGCCAGACTTGCTGGGACTGTAAGGAGCTCTTTATTCAGCCACAGGTCTGTGTGTCTCTGTACCTCTAACTGGTTGTTGGGGTGCTCATAGCAACATGTCTGATTCACATTCAAATTGGCCTCCAAGGCGCCATTGTAATCTTTTAGAGTACTTCAGATTTTTTTTTTTCTTAAAAAAATGGAAGTTAAAAAGAAGAAGGGAGAGAAAGACATCTTTTGATTCCCGAAATGGAGGATGAAGTCCCCAGGGTTTATTCATTACCCAATGTTCCCATCTCAGACTGAGAGAGGGAGAAACAACTCGCATGAATCGGACACTTGTTGCTCAGGAGACGCAAAAACGCCAAAGTTTATCCCCATTTCTGTCTGTACCTCCTCTCACACACCAGATGAGAACTTAACACTGAAGTGGACGATCTGATTTGCGTTTTGAGTGATCTAAATCCCTCGGGTACATCAGTCTCGAGTCTCGCTATATTTGATAATAGAGTTAGCTCTTCTCTGTATTGTATTGCATCAAACGTCCTCCATCTTTGTATTCAAATATGACTTTGTTTAATATGTCTTTATGACATCTTGACATAAACCACCTCATAACCTGTCAGTGTCTTTGTTATGACATCTTGACATTAAATGAAGTTAAACTGTCATGTGGTTGACTTTCACATTGTCTGTCATGAGGTCATTATAACTGATGAATATTTTTCGTGACCTCAACTACAGTTGTACAGATTGAATTTGTCATTAAAACGTTATAATGGCTTCATGACAGCCAATGTCAAAACCAACAAGCTGACAGTTGAATGTAATGTTAACCAATAAAGCTAGGTGGTTTCTTAAGTTTGATAATTAATCTGCTCTGTCATGTTTATGACAGGTTGACAGGGGCGTAATTTGCGGGTGGGACGGGTGGGACATGTCCCCACCACTTTTGCCAGGGTTGATATTGTCCCCACCACTTTTAAAAGCTCTCGCGGCACGGATAGCTAACAGTAGAAATAAATAAAACATCTCCAACTGGCAGACCATTCATTTTGTTCGTTTGTAAAATAAAAGAAGCGATTTAGCCCTGAAATACGTTGTTTTTTAAATCAAGTGATCAAAGTGGTCCTTGCCGCCTGCGATCGGTGCGCGGTTACAGTGCATCGTCTTCACATGCATGCTCGCTTCAATCCATTTTGAATCCGTTTAAATTGTAATCCATGTGCAAAAGTTCACTTATACAAATTTTGGCCTAATAGTTCATTTAGCATACTTTTAAAACGTTGATGTAGCCTACAGTAGGCCTATAGCCTGTATATTTTTATTTGTATATAATTAGGCCCATTGATTTGTTTAATTTTACAGCATTTTTTTGTACAATTGATAGAAGCATAATTTTATTTTATTTGTGCACACTGTGCAAAAGTTTAGTAATCAAAATGTTGGCCTAATAGTTAATTTACTTTTTAAATTTACTTTTAAAATGTTTATGTAGGCCTTTATTTATTTATTTTTTACATTTTTGTTTATATGTTTTTTTTATCTTTTTTTATATTATTAGGCCCATTTATTTGTTTAATTGTACAGCAGTTTGTGTGTACGATGGATAGGCTATAAGTCCATTTAAATTTTAATCGTGCGCGTTCGCAAAAAAAAAACAGTTATTAAAATTCTGGCCTAATAGTTAATTTACTTTTAAAACTTTTATGTATATTTTTGTTTAATTTTTATTCATATTATTAGGTCAATTTATTCGTTTAATTTTACAGGACTTTCTGTATAGGCTATTCCACTGGACATGTTGTAAAGTCGGATCTATGTTTTTATTCACGTGTCACATGATTCGTTCATTTATACAAATGTCCCACCCACTTTTTTAAAAAAAGTTACGCCCCTGCAGGTTGTGTTGTCTTAGTAATGTCAAGTGGTCATGACAAAGACACTGACAGGTTATGATGTGGTTTATGTCAAGGCGTCATAACAAAGACATCTCAAACAATGTCATATTTGCATTCAAAATGTCATAACAGTCACATGCATAAAACTTCCTTCATATTCATAACATATGTCATGATAATGAAGGTGTCATGTTAGTCTTAAAGGGATACTCCACTTTTTTTGGAAATAGGCTCATTTTACAACTCCCCCAGAGTTAAACAGTTGAGTTTTACAGTTTTCAAAACCATTCAGTCGATTTTCTGATATTTAGAAGAATATCAGTAACCAGACAGTTTCTGGTCTCATTGACTACCATCCCAGCAAACAAATTTAGGTTCTGGGAACGTTCTAGGAACGTTAGTTTTTGGTTCCCAGAATGTTCCTGAGAACTTTCCCTCAAGGTTAAGGGAACGTTCTCGGAACATTCTTCTATAAAAATGAAATCTAAAAATAACCTACATGGAATAACGTTCTTGTTTGGTTCCCAAAAAAAAAACCTCATGGGACCATTCGGGAACGTTAGGGGACGTTCTGTGTTTGCTGGGATAGTATATATTTTTTCCTACTATTGAAGTCAATGAGAGCAGAAACTGTCTGGGTTACTGAAACGGTAAAACTCAACTGTTTAACTCTGAGGGAGTTGTAAAATGAGCCTATTTCCAAAAAAGTGGAGTATCCCTTTAAGTAAAGTGTTATCCAAACTACACCCACCTGTGATATTTGAATAGAATTTTACCCACATTCATTTTAAATAGAAAATCATTAATATTTGATTGCAGTGCAACAGGTTTACAGACAGTAATACAAAAGAGAAAATCTGGTCCCAAACTATATTGTAAGAACTTAATGTGATGGCACTTTATTTTACAGTCCTGTTCCCCATGTACATACTACAGTAATTACAATAACTGGGTACTAACCATGAACATACAAAATATCCTTACCTTAACCCAGGAACCTTATTAACCAGTACTTTTGTGGGTAAGTGCGCATACTTTAAAATAAAGTGCAACCAATAATATTATTTAGATAGACCGAAATCTGGATAACCTTGGCCCGTCCGTTTTACGTTGCATATTTACGGTGGCGTATTGCATTCACTTGAAGAAAAAAAATCTACTCTGTTTTTCTGAATTAACGAGTTAATTTTTCATGAGAAATTTTTTTTTTGCTCGGTTTTTCCTGAATTAACGAGTTAATTTTTCATGAGAAATTTTTTTTTGCTCCGTTTTTCTGAATTAACGAGTTAATTTTTCATGAGAAAAAATTTTTTTGCTCTGTTTTTCTGAATTAACGAGTAAATTTTTCATGAGAAAAATTTTTTTTGCTCTGTTTTTCTGAATTAATGAGTTATTTTTTCATGAGAAAAAAAGGTTTTGCTCTGTTTTTCTGAATTAACGACTTAATTTTTCATGTGAAATTTTTTTTTTGCTCTGTTTTTCTGAATTAATGAGTTAATTTTTCATGGAAATTTTTTTTGCTCTGTTTTTCTGAATGAAAAATTTTTCTTATGAAAAATTAAGTCGTTAATTCAGAAAAACAGAGCAAAAACTTTTTTTTCTCATGAAAAATTAAGTCGTTAATTCAGAAAAACAGAGCAAAAACTTTTTTTCTCATGAAAAATTAAGTCGATTAATTCAGAAAAACAGAGCGAAAAACTTTTTTTCTCATGAAAAATTAACTCATTAATTCAGAAAAACAGAGTAGATTTTTTTTTCTTCAAGTGAATGCAATACGCCACCGTACATATTATTGTTATTCATTTAGAAAGGAAATTCAGGGACATCAGTATCACTACATTTCAATCTTATTTTTGATCAAACAAAGGCAGCCTTGGTGAACAGAACAATTGGTTCAATACACTTTATTTTGATGGTCCACTTTAGACATTCATCCACTTTTGACAACTAACTGTCATTAGTAGACTAAAGTTCAGGCTAGTAGTATAATGTAGTCTGTTGAGAAGCGTCACAATGAAGAGTTTTCCGATATTAAGCAGACAGTGTACTACTAATACTCTAATGAGAGTTAGTTGACATTGTTGTAAAGTTATAGTCAGTTTGTCCTGTGTTTATGTTTTGTCTGGTTCATTGTGACCACATGGCTTGTCTTGTATTCCTTGTGCCATGTGCTCTCCTGTCAATAGTCTAGCCCCATCCATCTCATTACCTAATAATTAATTAATCTTCCCCACCTGCTTTGTTCATCACCCTCTTTTGTTTGCTCCAGTCCTGTGTTGGTTTGTTGTCCATATTCCCTCCTGTTTCTTGTTTAATTTCTTGTTTTTCCCCACAGGGAGTTTTGGTTTGTATTTTTGTTTATTTATTTAATCTGCACTTGAATCCTTGCTTCACTTTTTGACCTTCCGTGACAATTTGATAAACTCGGCCTTCCAGGAATTACATTCGCACTTTTGCATTGATCAATTCTTGATTGCAGTGCAACAGGTTTAAAACACTCTAAATGAAAATGTTTGTTCCCACACGAATACCAATATATACTTTTTATATAAAATACATGAGTAACAAACTACAGATGTCCCTTTTCACTTTCAGCATTTTATTACCTAAAGTATTTTGCAACAAATTCCGATGCAAGTTCACATTTCACAAAATAAAAATCTCCATTTTGACAGACCTTTTGCACATAGGCTCCAGGTTCAACTCTTATACACAAAATTAGGGGCTAAATATTTGTTAACACTTTAGTTTACAGTGTCCCTGTTAGTTACTGTAGTAACAACTATAAATTATGAATAATTACATGCAACTATCTCTAAACCAACCCCTATTCATAACCCTAACCCAATAGTAATGTAGTTTATTATTATTATTATGTACTTAAATGTATAATTTACCTGGTAACACTTTACAATAAGGTTCATTAGTTAACATTAGTTAATGTATTTATTAACATGAACTAACCATGAGCCATACATTTGTTACTGCATTTGTTCATCTTTGTTAATGTTAGTTCATGAAATTACAGCTGTTCATTGTTTGTTCATGTTAGTTCATGGTGCATTAACTAATGTTAACGAGATTTTAATCAAGTATTAGTAAATGTTGAAAATAACATTAACAAAGATTAACAAATGCTGTATATGTGCTATTCATTATTACTACATATTACCTAATGTAGTTAACTAATGTTAACTAACGAACCTTATTGTAAAGTGTTACCATTTACCTAGTAACTCAGACACCTTCAAATGAAGTGTAACCAAATATTTTTAGGTCTGATTTAATTCAAATACATTGTTTCTAAAGGATGATCTGAAGAGTTCAGATGCAAAAGCCTCTGTGCCATTTGAAATTTTCTTCTAAAATGATCATTTTTATCAAGCTTGTATATTTAAGTTCAGTAATTTCACTTAAATGGCAATGAAGATTACAGTGAAATTACTGAACTTAAATATACAAGCTTGATAAAAATGGTCATTTTAGAAGAAAATTTAAAATGGCATTTAGAGGCTTTTGCATCTGAACTCTTAATGTTGAATGACATGCCGAAGGTGAACGCCTAATGTTACTCATCATGACCACACTGTTTTAAAATATTTTTTATATATATTTTTAGAAATGTAGGTCTATTGTTTGTTTACATTGTCACAAACCCGGATTCCAGTCTATTTTTTATTTTTTACTGGGAGGAAATGGCAAAAGACACGAAGACATAGGGTTAAATTCACCAGAGATGACAGAAAATCAATACATCCCAGCCCCACATGATCCCTCAAACGGACACCCTGTCCCCAGCTCAGATGGAGAGAGTGAATGAATGAGTGAGTGAGTGAGTGATAACGATGGAGGAATCTGGGAGAGAGTCTCGTGCGTCCGGGAGAAACGGGGGCGGGGCGGTGCGGGTCCAAGAGAGACTCGTCCACCGAAAATAAACCTGCATTAGGGGGAAAACGAGTGCTTGGGAGGAGGAGGAGAAAGAAGAAGAGAAGTGGAAGCATCTCGAAACAGAGAGAGGGGAGTGCCTGCGTTCGCAATGGATTAAAAACTGCGCAATTTCCAAACGCGCACCATCATCTTCATCATCATCATCTCCTTCAGATGAAACTCATGTGTGGAGTGTGGACATGAACCCGCGCCACCACGACCATATCACGCGAGCTGAGAGGAGTCGTGGTGTGCGCGCGCGCGCGTTTTTTGGGAGAGAAGACTGGAACAATTTTGCGCGCTGATGTTTGTGTCACATCATCTCCTCTTACAGTGGTTTCATAACGCAGCCGCGCCGACATTTTACAGTGCGATTCAAAAACCCTCGTGCATGACATGATGAAGGTGCTGCGGCGTTCATTCACAGCGCGAGGCCAAACAACTGCGCAGTTGCTTTCTTTTACCATGCATTTTTACAATGAAGAAATGCGAGAAGAGGAAGAAGCCACATCCCAGTTTGACTCTCCGTGCGTTAGCAGGTAAAGACAGACACTTTCTGGACTTACGCACCACGTTAACACTGTATGGATTGAGCATCTGTTATCTGTTATAATGTTGCCTTGTGTGAGATGCAAAGAAACGTGTCGGAAGCGTGATTAATTTCCGCCTTTAATTATTTCCTTGCAGGTTGATGAAATTCACAGTCATTATGTGTTGGTTGCAAACAGAAAGTGAGTGAAGGTTTCCATATGAGTGGTGGATAAAGTTGCCCACCCTTTCCCAGTAACACGGGTGAGATCACAGTTAATGTGAACCGGGAAGACTGTGGGAGTTTAATATTACGTAATCGTCTGTTTTAGAAATACTATTAGGGATGTATTATCGTGCTTTTTCTCTCTCTGTAATGTTAATAATGGATGCAAAGCTCACATTGGTACACGCTTGTGAATCAAACCGTGCTGTGTTTTCACATAGTTCAGTGATTGAAAGTCGGATCGTCGCTGAATGAGATTCGGGCCTGGCGGTGGGCGCTCAAGGGTGTCGCATTTTTTTTTTTCTTTCGGAAATGTCATGTGGTGAAGTTGTGGCGGGATGAGAGATTTTCCAGGAAGAACATTTGATTTTTTTTTCTTTCTGTTTTCTCTTCCTCTCTTCTGCTGACTACACGTCACCGCCCCCTTTTCCTCCTCGTGTGTTTTCTAAGTGTGACCGCATGGTGTCGCTGCCGCACCGCTAAAGCGTATCCCCTCAGACTCCGCTTTCATGGCGGCGGTTAGTCCTCGATGAATCACCTCAGATTAAGTTTTGCACATAATGAAGTGAATAGAGCTATTCGAGAAATATATTTAAAACCATTTACTCTTGTTATTATTATTTTTAGGGGTGTAACCATATATCGTGTCACAATATATCACAATACAAATGATAGTGAGTGACAATATGTATTGTGTATAGTTCACCCAAAAATGAAAATTACTGTGGGGAAAACAAATCACGTTCACAAAGTTTTAGCGTCAATTTTACTACTTTAACTAACTACTATATAATGTTGAATGTAATGTACATTACTAAAAAAACATTACATTCAACTTTACTTACTTTTAACATTACATTCAACTTTTCATTCAACTTAACTTTAACAACACAACATTACAGTACTTTAACTACTATATAATGTTGAATGTAATGTATAATAATGTAATGGGGTATATATTTGTGCGTGCTGAAAATGCCATATGTGTTATGTTACCAGTAAAAAGTAGCCTGTATTAAATAATAAATAATTATAAAATAATAAATCAATAATAAAAAAGCGGTTATAAATAATTCAGTATTTTCAGCTTTAGATTAATGAATATTTGTATTCTTGTGTCACTATGTCCTGTGCATTGGGTTATCAGCACCAACAGCATACTTTCTGTTAACCTTTAACCGTATTTTGCAAATCATGCCTAAATAAACCAGAATTTAATTTGTTCTATAAACTTCAGGGGTTGGTACGTGAACTACAATTTCCACAATGCTTCATCTGTACAGTGGAATAGGGATCCTCCATAGGGAGAGGCTGTTTGGTACTTCGGTTTGTCATCGGGTCCAGGCAAAGGTCCTTAGAAAAGTGTTTCAACATGGATTTGGGAAATTGGAGGATCATAACAGATTCAGTATGTTGTGATCTCTGACCTCTTCTTTAAACTCATCAGGCATTATAGGAGAAGACTCAAAGTTGCCTGTTATCTTGGCAAAATGAAGTTGTACAAAAAAGTATTGAATAAAAGGATTCTATTAATTGTGGTCAGTTAACAAAAAACATATTAAGAGATTTAAGAGGTTTTGGGGATTAATTTTTTATTTTTTCAAAGTGTGTCTAATTTTCCATATTCATGTTTGTGTGCCAGTAGTGCCGACTCTGAACTTCACATAGCACAAACACACAGACGTCACAGCCACCACACTAAAAAGAAATGTGTGACAATTTGTTAACACTGACTGAATACAAACAACAGCCATTATTATGTGTGAAATGAGACAGAAAATAGAAACAAACTGCTGTGCTGTGGGGGGACAGCGGTTACTAAACAAACGTCATACATCCAGGCCTGTAGGTGTCAGTATAAAGCCTAAACCACTGGTACTTACAGGACGATTACGAATTACGATAACGCTAAAATAAAAACATTGTAATGTAAAGTTTAAATAACTTGCAAAATCATTCATTAAAATTCTTCACTACAGACTTAGTTTCCACTCACTGATCTCTATATTTAGATTATAGATGTATTATGGGATACTAACTATATTATAGTTGCAACTTGCAAGATTAGAGTTGAATGACTAATCATTAAAAGATCTTGATTTGAAGATCAGGGCAAATCGATTCGCTTAAATAAAGATTGTATCAGTTACATAGTTACACCAGTAGGAGGCGACACACATTGTTTTGTCATTGAATCATTCATTCAAGTGATTCGTTCAAAAATCTAAATCATCATTAATAAAACAAGCAAGTGAAGTCTTTATGAGTGAGTCTTTGAATCATCCATTCAAAACGTTTAAAAAATAAAATCTAATTAATTTTAAATAGACTGCAGCAATTTACATTTTGTCTGAACCTCTAGTAAATGACATGTTAATGTGTAATTGTCTGGAATCATGCAGCTCTAATTTCACTGTTAAATTTCACAATGGACATTTTGAAGGGGGAGAATTTTTTAATTTGCATAAAATTTGCATTTAGTTAACCTGTGTCTGCTGCATCTGCACAGTGATTTGTCTTACATTGCTCATTTGCTAACTGGACGCATGTGATGTGTCTCTTGCTAGACACTTTATATGTATCTTATTGCACACGTGTGTTGTCTGAAGTCATTATTGTGAGCTGTAAAACGTTATGTTATTATTTTAATTATTGTTTCTGCTCATATATGAGGTTTAAGCTGAACTCCACTCCTCGTCTCTATGGTTTAAAAACATTGCTTTAACTAGATCAGCATCACTAGTTCTTGTTAATGCTACTTTACATGAGCATTTCAGGAACAGATCTGTTGTTTGTCCAGTAGATGGCAGCACATGCTCAGAAAACAAAGGTTGTTCAGATTCCTTTGTGTTTGCAGTTAAAAACTCGTTAAGACAAACAAAACATGCCAGTGCTGATGATCATGTGAGCAGAAATGTTGCATCTGTGTTGTACACTTGTGCACTGGTTCTCAACTAGTGGGTCATGTGACACGATCTGGACAGCAGCGGAAAACGGTGTTTAATGCAAATAAACTGTGATAGCAACATAAATAGGCTTATTAATAGGAGAATATTTGTTAGTCACGGTAAAGTCAAAGCGTCCAATGAATGGATTTTGGTGTAAATTCAGTTGTGATTTAGGAGATTGACCTATGCCAATACAGGTAAAACTTGAAAAATTTGAACATCGTGCAAAAGTTCAATTATTTCAGTAATTCAACTTAAAATATTAACCTAATATATTATATAGATTCATTACATGCAAAGTGAGCCTTTATTTGTTATAATTTGGATGATTATGTCTTACAGCTGGGGGGCTTTACAAAATAAAAGCTTGAAATATCTCACTTTGCATGTAATGACTAATGAGTCTATATAACAGTAGTTTCACCTTTTTAAGTTGAATTACTGAAATTAACTTTTGCACAATATTCTATTTTTTTCAAGTTTCACCTGTATGCACATCCTCAAATAATGATCAAGATAAAATTATTAAATAAACCGTTTTGTGAGTTTTTAAAAGCATGAAACCATTCGAAATTCAATTTTGCACAAGAAACAATTTGGTACTGACGCCTCTTGATGTCCAGTGAAAAAGGCAGAATATAATGTTAATTTATGCTTTTTTGTGGTTGTATTTGTGACTTATGAAGTCTTCAGGTTTTTTTTTTCTTTAATAACATGATGTTGTTCTTCTCCAGAGTTTACGGTTTCACCACGGCTGAGGTTTGGCTGGCCGACATGAGCGTCAGTCTGGATGAGTCTCACAGAGCCAATGGGAGAGGACGATCCAGACACACTACATGTGGACCAATGGGGTGGCTGGATTCATCTGATGACGGAGTGGCGGAGAGGTCAGAGGTCAGTTGGCATGAACTTGTAGAAGATTAAGCCGTCTGCTTTAATACACAAAGTAGATCACTGTGTTAATCACTGTTGTGTTCAGGAAAGTGTTCTTCCAGGATGTTTAACTATTTGTTGGTGGCCTGATGTTATATTTAATAATTTGTACTTTTATTTTGAAAAATTAATATTTAATGCTGAAAGTATTTAAAGTTCTGTAATTTTAATCATTTTAATCTGTAAAAACGAACAAAAACACACCATCAAAAATGTGGGTCAGTACGATTTTAATGTTTTTGTAAGGCTATAAATACAGTAAAACAGTGATATTTGTGAAATATTATTATTCAAAGTATTATTTTTCAAAGTATTTTTTTGTAAATTGGAATCCATGTGATCAAAGCTGAATTTTCTGCATCATTACTCCAGTCTTCAGTGTCACATGATCCTTCAGAAATCATATGCGGATTTGCTGCTCAAATAATGTTTATTATTATTATTAAATATTATGAATATTAAATACAGTTGTGCTGCTATCTTGATTCATTTTTTCAGGATTTTTTGTCAAATAGAAAGTTTAAAAGAAGATCTTTACAATAGTAATATTTTGTAACATTATAAATCCCTTTCCTGTCACATTTTATTAATTTGATTAATTACATTATTTATTACAAAAAAAATAATTTAACTGAAATCAAACTTTAGTTTATGTCATGAAAAAAGTCAAATGATAATCTGTGTAAACTAAATCCAGTTTTTCAGCTTTATTCATGAACGAGTGAAGTAAACTGGCTCCTTTTACTTTTGCATGAAATCGATGTGATGTAAGTAAACATTGAGCAAGAATCCACAACCAGTTCATCCGCCTAGATCAGGAGTCCCACCCATAAATGTCCATTATTTCATCATTTATTCTCCCTCAGGTTGTTCCAAACCTGTATGTACCCAAGTGTCTTTCTCCTGCTGAACACAAAACATGATATTTTACAGAACAGACCGTTGACATTAGCCATTGACTTCCAAAGTCAACATTACCTGTGGAAATTGACAGACGGATCGAGATGCTGTTCAACCTGTAATATTACATTCAGTGTCATTTTAATGGTTTAAAAAGAGTAATTAACGATACTGGTGCTTAAAAATTAATCCCAAAAAGTAATCACATGACCAATATTAGTAATATGGGACAACCAAAATATGAATATAATTGATTGTGAAGTGAAAGCGAAAATTATTTTGAGGAATTGAGTGTTATATGAGGGTCATAACAGTGTGTGTGTGTGTGTGTGTGTGTGTGTGGCGTCTGTGTGTGTGGACTCAGTATTTTACATGATGGTGTTTTTGTGCGGCACTGGAGATGATAGATTCATGTTTAGTCTTATATGTTTAGTATTAGTGTTTGTGCCATGATCCGAGGAGAGCTGAGACCGTTGGTGAACCTCACAGCTGCTTCTCATTGGCTGCTGGTCTGAGAGGTCTCTAAGTGCAGTCTGGGATTTGAATTACAGTGATTGATTGATTTAATGATGTAAACCATGCAAAAAGCTCCCATAGATTCCTGTTCTGCAGTGTCTGTCTGCCCTACTCAAATCTGTGATGGACACACACACACACACACACACACACACACACATGCAAACAAAAACAAAACATTGTTTAAGATGTCTTTGTTTTGATACCTTGACATAAACCACACCATAACCTGTCAGAGTCTTTGTCATGACCGTCATTTTAAATCAATTTTAAATCGATTGCTTTAAATAAGTGCTTTTAAACAGAATATTTTAATTAAAAAGAACCAGAATTAGCTGAAGTCAGTGTGTCATTGGCCAAAGAAGTCTTGAAAGTGTTTGTGTATTATCTGAGAGGACTGTAGAGGTTCAATAATCCAGTATGTGAGGATGTGTAAGTGAACAGGAAGGAGATGAGAAAGTGTCGTTCAGGACTGGAGAGATGAAGGTGTCGTCTGTGGGTTATACAGGAGTGTTGACTGTGGACGTTCTGCAGTGTGAAGTGAATTAGATTGTGTGAAAGAGTGACTGCAGTTTCTGGTAAATGTATGGTGTCATGACAAGACTGTCAATCACCTGCCATCTCTGCACAGGGTCACCTTTACACACACACACACACACACATGACTCTCTGCTTGAAGGTCTTGAATGACACACAACTCTTCCCAAAGCTGGATATCGAGTCGGACACGGTCTCAAATACAGTAGATAGATAGATACAATAGACAGACAGAACAGACAGACAGACAGACAGACAAGAACAGACAGACAGACAGACAGACAGACAGACAGACAGACAGACAGACAGATCGATAGACAGATAGATAGATAGATAGACAGATAGATAGATAGATAGACAGATAGATAGAATAGATAGATAGATAGATCAGATAGATAGATAGATAGATAGATAGATAGATCAGACAGATAGATAGATAGATAGATAGATAAATAGATAGATAGATAGATAGAT
>JAQIUQ010001392.1:0-10000 GCA_030378365.1 Hybognathus amarus | reverse complement strand
CCCAATGTTTGAGTTTGTCCATATTTGACCCAAAATTGGGTTAAAACAACCCATCATTGATTAGAGTGTATGTTAAAAATATGTAGTAAATTATTTTTTAAATAAAAATAAAATGTATACTATAATTGTAAATATAGAATTATACATTTAAATGAATCACATTTTTGCATATGAATGTCGCATAAATTTCACAGGGGCAAGTAGAATCAAGCCCTGCTGTTATTCCCAAGAAAAAGAAATTGAGTGATGAATATGTAATTTTATGTCAGAGGAAAAGGCCCATTGTCCTTCACACAGTATCAGGCAGACATACTGTACATCTACTACACAGCCCTACTTGTGTGCACCTAATAGCTAGGAAAGTTTTACAGAATCTAAGAGCAAATCTTTTTAATTCTTTGTGTGGGTTTTGTGAATTGTAAGCAGTCTCGCAGGAAATGCAGTTCTGGGTTTGTTTTGCCGCACTCGAGGCACTGAACTAGTCTCCGTCTCTCTCGAAGATCTCATTAACCTCTCTTCAGACTGTGAGCTGAAGAACAGAACAGCAGGGAGCTTGTGTCAGGTCTACGTCACTGTGATAATAAGCCATCTAGTGTGTGTGTGTGTGTGTGTGGGACATATTTTCGAGGGATGGTGGGGGCCGAGACGTGAACTCAAGGCTCGTGACTTGGACTCAAGTCAGTCCAAATCTGCCAAGACCTGTGACTCAACAGAGCCAATATTAGAAAACATGTGACTCGAGCTTTGACATTATCCTGGTTACTTGTGACTTGACTCATTCTGCGATAAGTTAGATTAGATTCACGCTGATGTTCAGTTCCAGATCAGTGCGTCCGTCTGGCACTGGATGTCCTGGAGCAAAATGAGCTAATAACAACAAAAGACGATATAACAGCTATTTGTTGAGCAGTCAACTGAAAATCTGCAATTGGTCAGATGTCTCAGTCTGCTGTGATTGGTTTACTCTGCTCTGATTGGTCAGATGGCCCTCTCTGCTCAGATTGGTCTACTCTGCTCTGATTGGTCAGATGTCTCAGTCTGCTGTGATTGGTTTACTCTGCTCTGATTGGTCAGATGGCCCTCTCTGCTCAGATTGGTCTACTCTGCTCTGATTGGTCAGATGTCTCAGTCTGCTGTGATTGGTTTACTCTGCTCTGATTGGTCAGATGGCCCTCTCTGCTCAGATTGGTCTACTCTGCTCTGATTGGTCAGATGTCTCAGTCTGCTGTGATTGGTTTACTCTGCTCTGATTGGTCAGATGGCCCTCTCTGCTCAGATTGGTCTACTCTGCTCTGATTGGTCAGATGTCTCAGTCTGCTGTGATTGGTTTGCTCTGATTGGTCAGATGGCCCTCTCTGCTCAGATTGGTCTACTCTGCTCTGATTGGTCAGATGTCTCAGTCTGCTGTGATTGGTTTACTCTGCTCTGATTGGTCAGATGGCCCTCTCTGCTCAGATTGGTCTACTCTGCTCTGATTGGTCAGATGTCTCAGTCTGCTGTGATTGGTTTACTCTGCTCTGATTGGTCAGATGGCCCTCTCTGCTCAGATTGGTCTACTCTGCTCTGATTGGTCAGATGTTCTCAGTCTGCTGTGATTGGTTTGCTCTGATTGGTCAGATGGCCCTCTCTGCTCAGATTGGTCTACTCTGCTCTGATTGGTCAGATGTCTCAGTCTGCTGTGATTGGTTTACTCTGCTCTGATTGGTCAGATGGCCCTCTCTGCTCAGATTGGTCTACTCTGCTCTGATTGGTCAAATGGCTCAGTCTGTTGTGATTGGTCTACTCTGCTCTGATTGGACAGATGGTCCAGTCTGCTCTGATTGGTCAAATGGTCCAGTCTGCTCTGATTGGTCTACTCTGCTCTGATTGGTCAGATGGCCCAGTCTGCTCTGATTGGTCAAATGGTCCAGTCTGCTCTGATTGGTCTACTCTGCTCTGATTGGTCAGATGGCCCAGTCTGCTCTGATTGGTCTACTCTGCTCTGATTGGTCAGATGGCCCAGTCTGCTCTGATTGGTCTACTCTGCTCTGATTGGTCAGATGGTCCAGTCTTTTGTGATTGGTCTACTCTGCTCTGATTGGTCAGATGGCCCAGTCTTTTGTGATTGGTCTACTCTGCTCTGATTGGTCAGATAGCCCAGTCTGCTCTGATTGGTCTACTCTGCTCTGATTGGTCAGATGGCCCAGTTTGTTATGATTGGTCTACTCTGCTCTGATTGGTCATATGGCTCAGTCTGCTGTGATTGGTCTACTCTGCTCTGAATGGTCAGATGGCCCAGTCTGCTCTGATTGGTCTACTCTGCTCTGATTGGTCAGATGGCCCAGTTTGTTGTGATTGGTCTACTCTGCTCTGATTGGTCAGATGGCCCAGTCTGCTCTGATTGGTCTACTCTGCTCTGATTGGTCAGATGGCCCAGTTTGTTGTGATTGGTCTACTCTGCTCTGATTGGTCAGATGGCCCAGTCTGCTCTGATTGATCTACTCTGCTCTGATTGGTCAGATGGCCCAGTTTGTTGTGATTGGTCTACTCTGCTCTGATTGGTCAGATGGCCCAGTCTGCTCTGATTGGTCTACTATGCTCTGATTGGTCAGATGGCCCAGTCTGCTCTGATTGATCTACTCTGCTCTGATTCGTCAGATGGCCCAGTCAGTTGTGATTAGTCTACTCTGCTCTGATTGTGTTGTGATTGGTCTACTCTGCTCTGATTGGTCAGATGGCTCAGTCTGCTCTGATTGGTCTTCTCTGCTCTGATTGGTCATATGCCCCAGTGTGTTGTGATTGGTCTACTCTGCTCTGATTGGTCATATGGCCCAGTGTGTTGTGATTGGTCAACCGCTTACATTGTCGTGTCAGAAACAAAATGTTGGTCCAGATCTTCAGGAAAGATGGCGTTGGTTTTACCGTATTAAATTGAACCAAACTCGGGCAGCCAATGAACATCATAGACTAGCGTTATCCAAATGTGTTACATTGTTACGTAGGTTTGTAACAGAGAGACTGAGAATTACTGACGACTCATTTCAGCAGTTCAGAATCAATTATTTTAGGAGACGATAACTTCATTTGTTGTACACTTTGATCTTTGAACCTTTACAGACTTTTTACAGTCACAAACAGCGTTTTATACACTGTATGAAAGGTTATCTTTGAAAATCAAAACGGGCAATTTAAAGAGTGAAGTCAACCCACAAATCTACCCACAAAATTTAAAACCACTTCATTTATAATATGTCAGATGAAATGTATGTATATGAAATCACAGTAACATTTATTATATCCATAAACAACAGATTTAATATCTCATTGAGACAAGTTTGACTGAAATGTCCAGAAATCGTATAAGTGTGTGTGCATGATGTAACTGTAAAATGAAAAAACGTAATTAAGGTTGGGTTTAATTAGACAGTTGTAAAGGGAGTCCAAAGCTCACAGG
Source organism: Hybognathus amarus (assembly GCA_030378365.1). Classification (NCBI taxonomy): domain Eukaryota; kingdom Metazoa; phylum Chordata; class Actinopteri; order Cypriniformes; family Leuciscidae; genus Hybognathus; species Hybognathus amarus. Next base: position 6,567 of record JAQIUQ010001392.1, on the reverse strand, counting down.
ACAGTTATGGCATAACTTTAATTACCTGTTGTTAATTCTGAAGGCCGAAGCCCATTGAAACGCAGACGCACACGCCTCTCCACATTGTGTGAACAGCGTGTTGGATGGCGACAGATGGATCACTTCAGCGAGCGTGAGCTCTCACACTGCGTCGGTCTGTGAAAGCCTCTTCTACAGTAGCTTTGTTCTCACTGTAGAAGACCGGAGAAATATTGAGACACACACTTCAGGAGGAGAACAAAGAGCACACACTAAATTGAACGATGTTTCTGTGTGACTGCATGCTCTCTTCTCTCTTTCTCTCTGTCTGTTTATTCTGTTCCTCTGCGTGTTTTCTTCTGATAAGAGTCTGTAACAGGCTTATGGTCCTTAAAACCTTTGAAAGAGATCGTCACACTGTCTTTGTTCTCCATTGGAGATCCTCCCTGCTCTGTCTTAGACATTTGATGTGTGTGTTGTGTTGTTATTCTAGAGCACTAATGCACACCATGATTGGATTGGATGTGATGAGGATCAGTGAGCAGTCTGGATTGGTGGATGTAGTTTTGGAGTTTGTGTTGTTGTTGTTGAGAATGACATAATTCAACTCTTTATGGTGCAACAATTCAGCATGTTGATGACATTATGGCTGTAATGCATCCACATGTGCTTATGAAGATTGAAAGATTAACATTCCACTATTATTCTGATATATTCCACTGTACAGTAAATATTAATATATTTTTTTGAATATTAGGTTAATTGTTGTATTTACTTTTGAAATCTTATTTCTATACTTATTTATATGTATATATTTATGTGGTGCATTTATAAACTTCAGTTTCCATAAAACATTTTTTTTTAAAGTTCCTTATCCAGTAATCAAAAACAGCTGGTAAAGACATGATTGTTCAGTAGTAAATAATTTATCACCTTTTAAAAATATATTTTTACATTACTGTTGGATATTTTCTCTGCAGGAATACAAAAAGTCACATTTCTCCAGCCAATGCCACACTTCTCAAGTCAAACATTTCACAAAAGACTTTGGTTTCAAATTATGAATGTATGTGTGTGTGTGTGGACAAAATACAGGGCCTAAAACCATTGGCAGGTGACTTTAGTAAATTTACAGGCCATAAATATTTTTTACCAGCCATGAAACATCTAGATTAATCCTTATTAAACTTACAAAAGTATTAACTCAAGATCAGTGAGTGATTTTTCTTTGTCTTTTGTTTAAGATAAAACAAATAATATGCTGTTTTATATATGCTCACTTTAACCCTCTGGGTTCTTCGGTTCAATAATGACCCAAAGCGTTTAAATAAAAAAATGTTAAAAATCATAGCCTAATCAGAAATGGTCCAAAACTGGGTGACTTTAATGGTACTTAGTATATGAACACCCAAAAAATGTGTCACTCAATGAGTCACACTCAGAACCTTCGAGATACAAAAATGACCCACATAGGAAATGAACGGGAAAGAAAAAATTGAAAATACTGAGTTTTTTTGTGCGTACAATCTACAAATCAGCAACGATCTTGAAAAAAGCACACAACAGTGAAAGGGTGAATCTATAAACATCAAGAGTGCAAAACAGACACATCCACACACACAAACACACCTTTATACACAAACACACCAAAAAATGTGTTTTGCATTTTAAAAAGCTCAGTTTGTTCACGAGATGGCATCCATCTAATTTCAAACATTGCTTTTATGAGGCCTAGGCTTAACTCCAAAATGAAATACAGCTTTAAAAATAAAAATAAAATAAAAGATTGAAAAAAAATTATATTTAATGGGGAAAATGTGGTCATAATTATTGCATTAATACTAATTATATATTTTTTTATTTTTGAAATTTTCTCAAAACACCAAAAAAGAAAAGAATTTTTTTTTATAAAAAACAAGTAAAAAAATAAATTATGATTTTCTTTTTTAAATATGAATCCCGCCCTTTGGGTCAATTTTGACCCGAAGGTCCCAAGTGTGACTGTTAAACGAAGAACCCAGAGGGTTAAGAGCTAATGCATGGATCCAATATACTGATACACATGCGTTTTCTTTCTCAACTGTTTACGTTCACTTAAAGGTGCTCTAAGTGATGTCATGTGTTTTTTAGGCCAAAAATTTGTTGTCATAAACAGCAAACATCTCCTCACTATCCGCTAGCTGCCTGTCCCCTGAACTCACTGTAAAGAAAACACGGTCCTAGTTTTCACAAAGAGCAACAAAAACAAACTGGGCCAACCCGTACCACGAAACATAACAAACAGTTCCAGCCAATAACTGACAAGAAGGGTTTGGGGGGTTAGTGCGCGGATGAGGAGGAGGGAGGGTGGAGCTAGCCTTCGTTTGGTTTGACAAAACGAACGTTAACAAGAAGTGACGTCACCCAACATCGCTTTAAGAGCAGGAGTTTTCAAACTTTTTTGTGTGTGTGGACCACTATTTGTAATCAAGAGTTTCCACGGACCACCTCATAATACACATAATAAAATATGTCTACACACAGTCCTACCTGAAAGAATCCGCACCTCTAAATAGGCCTACTAGCACTAAAACTATACCTGGTCCTCACATCAGTACAACAGGCTTGTTAAAAGAAAGTTTACTGCACACAACGCCTGCCACATATTTCATTTATTTATTTATTTACGCCATAATCAGGTTAATTTGAACAAAAGGCTTATTTCCATTGCAATGGAGTATTAAATCTTTACAGTAATAAGAACACTTGGATGTAGTCAACATTTCAAAACCTTTGGCGATTTTAAGGGATTATTAATCTTCAGAGTTTTACAAGTGCACAAAAAGTAGACTTGAGTTTAGTGCTGGACGCTTAGACCAAAAATTGATATCACATTTTTTTTTTCAGAATTAGTGTAGAAAGAAACTTTTGAAAAACTTCAAAAAACTCACTTTGCAAAAACTTTTGCTGATAATTTACTCACCCCCATGTCATCCAAGATGTCCATGTCATTTCTTTCTTCAGTTGAAAAGAAATTAAGGTTTTTGATGAAAACATTCCAAGATTTTTCTCCATATAATGGACTTCAATGGGAACCAAATGGTTCAAGGTCCAAAAGTCAGTTTCAGTGCAAACTGTTCAAAGGGCTTTAAACGATTACAGACGATGAATAAGGGTCTTATCAAGCAAAACGATCGCTCATTTATGAAAGTTTAAGATTTATAAACTCACAACATAACATTGCTGGAATTCATGAAAATGTTACCGACCAACTGGTGATTGTTGTCACATTTCATATCAACACTGATTTACTTACGTTTGGCAAGTGTTAATATTTTAGGCCAGTGTGTGTGTGTGCACTCATGAGTAATCGATTTGACAACACTATACTGTATGTATTGTTAATAATTAATACAAAACGAATATTGTTGCACTTTTTGGATCATGAGTGCACTACACCTGTGGTTACTCCGCTAGGATACCTGTAAACTTGAGGAGAACTGACTATAGAAATCATGTTAGTTAAAAGTCATCTGAAAAAGTTGATCTCAGAAAAGTTAGATGAAGAAAAGCTTTAGTATCATTTGTTTGATATTGTCTATTGAAATACACAGTATCTGTGTTTTCTGTGATGTGTGTGTCGGTCTGCTGTAGATCAGGCAGTCTTAAAGGAGCATCAGTCCCTGTGTCCACGAGTTGCCGTATGTTTTGGTTTGTGTGTGTGTTTCTGCAGGCTACCTTTAAGTCAGGGCCAGGTTTCTGTTGCCATGGTGAACATGGAATCCAAAAGCTTAGCTCTCCCTGCAGCTCAGGCCCATTACAACATCTCATTGGCTGATTGTCCTACATGGGATTGTGATGCGGGCTGTCAGCTGGCCAATAGGGCACAGGCTGAGCGAGGGCTGTTGCTACGGGGAGTTGCTTGGAAATAGTCAGCTGGGTTTTTCTCTCTCTCGCTCTTGCTCTCCCATTGCACTCATTGACTCCATCTCCCCTCCCATTTCCTCCTTCCTGTCTCTCTCTCTCTCTCTTTTTGCACTTCTACATGTGCTAGGGGAGCACATGTTAAAAAATTCACTAAATATTTAATGTTGCTCTTTGGTGTGTGGAACTCTGATGCTGCGTTCATGGTATTTGTGTGTGTCTCTGTTACGTGCATGTTTTTGTTTTTGTTTTGTGGTATAGCCATACTGTGTGTGTGTGTGTGTGCACATAGAGATAAAAACAGAGTATCACTTAGACAAAGTTCCCCTGTCAGTCAGCCCCCCTCCTTTTGACCTATATTGTTCTTAAATTAAACAAATACTCTTAACCTTAATGATTGACCTGATTTTAAGGTCAAGACCAGCATAATTAGTCTCTTTACATACCTTTTTTTTTCATTTAAAGACTTCTCCAGATGTGAACTTTTGATTGCATCCAATATCCTGTCGGTATTTAGTGCAGTCAAGTCCCTAACCCAACAGCATAAGGAATGAGCAGGTCAAGTAGGACAAGGCTTAGACACGCAGGTAACAGGAAGGACAGGATGGGGCAAATAAACCAATAATCTGAAAACAAGAAGGCTGAGGTTAAGATAGATAGACAGAGAGCACATGGGTTCAGACTGTCAGTCCAAATCAGAATTTTTTGTGCATATACGTTTGAAATCTGATCAGATTTAGCTAGTGTGAACGACCAGAAATACACATGAAATGCAATTTAAAAAAAAATCTAATTACGTTACGTGGTTTATGTGACTTTCTCACGCCATGTAAGAAATCTGTGTTGTTTCTCGGAAGAGCAGGAAATGACAATATATACGGCGACATGTTTTGAATGCTATGGAAATACACATTTTATGTGTCTATTTTTATTGTTTTCATTTAAAGATGAATTTCTGCACCTCTAGTGTCACCAAACAGAATTGCAATATTTTGTTAGTTTCCTGAACACTACAGCGATGCTCAGAAGTAAGATTGATTTTGGTCTTTTTTGCCTTGCCAACCAATAGGACAGGAGAAAGGAGGAACATCAGGAAAGCTGGGAACTTGAAACTTGGGTTTCCCAATGCAATTTTGGACTGCTGTTTCCAGAAGGCTTTGTCTCTGACAGGATGAAGTATTATAACTCTCTTCAGCTTAACTGCGACTATATCAGATAGATCAGACCCCAGCTACTGGAAAACTGCACCATAGTGTTTCTAATTGCTCACATTTTCCCAAGAAGCCTTTTGCTAATAGTTCTTCTGCTGTGTTAGCCGCTCTATCTGTAATGGGAGCTTCATCACTGGAATCCATTTCTGCTAATGTGAAATTCCAGTTTCTCTATTGCACTACATAAATACACACACTTTACCATAGTCTTCTGATCCAACAATCACACTAGGAGGAGTGTTAAACCTTGAAGAGTGTGTTCATGAGATACCATAGATTAAATCAAAGCACTAAACTCTACACAACACACACCACATCCCTCCCTCATCTCTCTCTCCATCTCCCTCTCTCTCTCTCTCTCTCCATCTCTCCCTCCATCTCTCTTTCTCCATCTCTCCCTCTCCATCTCTCTCTCTATCTCTCTCCATCTCTCTCATCTTTCCTCCATCTCTCTCCATCTCTCCTCCATCTTTCTCTCCATCTATCTCTCCATCTCTCTCTCTCTCATTTCTCTCTCTCTTCTCTCTCTCTCTCTCTCTCTCTCTCTCCCAGCTCTAATGCATGTATCTTAACACTGAGTGTGTCCTCCTCTTTTTCTTGTTTTCAAGTTATTATGAGCCGAGTGAACACCTACTGTTAGAGCGGTGGAGTGAGTGTAAGGACGATCGATCATTATTCTGGTTCCTATGGTTAGTTGTGTGAAGTGCTGCAGGCAGATTGTGGAAGTTATGGACTGAATCTATGCATTACTGTACTGTGGGTCAGTCAGTTCTTCTGTAAAAATGATGCAGGACCAGGTTACACACACAGCTCAGCACTTTTTCTCAAACACACATACACAAAGCTCTTGACTTAACGCAACTGTGTGGTTTTGATCTCTTATTGCTTGCCATTTATTCGTAAAAAACTCTGAATTTCTTTCATAAAACCTCTCTCTCTCTGGAGAGAATGCGAAAGGTGAAAGATGGAGAGAATGCGAAAGGAAGAGGAAGATTGAGGGTGAGAGCAGGATGGCAATTATCACTTGTGCAAGTGAAGGATGTGCAGGTGTGGGTGATTGTTTGTTTGTGTGTGTGTTTGTGTGTGTGTATGAAGTGACAGTTTAAGAGAATAAATACTTTCAATTTTCACTTTATGAATGTCGCAGTTGTCATTCATTGACGGCACTCACTCTGCCATCCCAGACCAGATGGATGGATGAGGATCGATAGATGGATGGACGAATAGATAAATGGATGGATGGACGCGACGGACGGACGAACGGACAGATAGATAGATAGAGTAGGTAGGTAGATTGATAAATTGATAGAGTAAATTGATGGATGGATAGATAACAGATGGACGGATGGATGAGATAGACAGATGGAAGGATAGATCAGGTAGATAGATAAATGGATGGATAGATAGATAAATGGACGGATAGAGTAGATAAATGGAGGATAGATAAGATGGATAGATGGATGGATGGATGGAT